>JAIFKG010001419.1:0-16325 GCA_020351975.1 Phyllosticta ampelicida
GATCAAACTTACGTCCATGGCGTTGCGACGAGCAGACTGCTCGCAGGCGTGGCCCTCAGCCAGAGCCTAAACATCATTAGCCCTCAATTTCCATTTACAGGTTACTGGTCAACCTTACCCAGAATAACGAGTTGGCCAGGGCGTATTCACGGAGGTTACCAACAACCTCTTCGTCGAGCTCGAAGGAGGAGATGTTGCCTGTAACTTTGTCAATAGAAGCGGACTGGGTGCCAGAATCATCCACTGACCCGACTGGAGGATGGCCTCCTCGGAGTGAGCATCAATGACGGTAGGCTCGTAGCTCTGAGCATTGACGAACTTGTTGTACAGAATTTGGACAGAGTCGTATTTGCCGGGCAGCAGAGACACCTGGTCAGCAATCGCCTGAGCGTCCGCAAAAGTAGGAACGTCCTTTCCGACACCGGCGAAGCTGAGCTGGATGGCCTTGGCGCTGCTTCTGGAGAGCTGCGCCTTACACTTCTCGCCGAGGATGACGAGATCAATGTTGGGCTGCGAAGCGAGCAGCTTGCGGGTGTACCTGGATAGACCAGAGTGGATACCACCACAGAGACCCTTGTCAGAGCTGCAGACAATCATGAGGGTCTTTTGATTCTCCGACTCGGTTGGCTTGGTCTCGGCCTTCTCGAAGACTTCGTTCGAGGTGGCACCGTAGACGCGCGAAGACTCCATGGCCTTGGTGGCACGGGTGAGCTTGGTCGAGGCGACGATTTTCATGGTCTTGGTGATCTTCTCGATGTTGCGAATCGACTTGAGTCGACCCTCAATTTCACGGAGGGTGGCGTAGCCAGCGCTGGGGGCAACATTGAAGGTCGCAGGCCTGCCAATTGCGAAGTACAGTTAGAATTTGGATGGCAATGGATGTGGAAGAGGTCGGCGGGAGGGGTGTAAGTAGGGTTGGGGATCGGAAGCCAGCATACTGGATGGCGGCGGCGGCGCCAGCACGCAGGACCGGACGGGCAGCCCTCGAGAGCATCATGGCGACCGTAGAGCTGGCGGAGTGAGGGGAGATGGATGGATACAAAGGTGTAGAGTTGAAGTGCTCCGGCTAAGAGGTCGGCGGACAGAAGCTGTGATGCTCGCGTCTTGCCTCACTTTAGTTGCCGGCAGTTCGGTTTCCTTAGCGCAAAGGTCACGTGGCTCGGCCGGCAGCACCTGTTAAGCTTTCCTTAACCCTTTGGACCTCTCCTCCCTCTTTTATCCCCCAAATCTCTCGCCCTACACTCGCTCCGATCTACTCTACTCGCCACCATCAACCGCCTGTCGAACTTTGTCTTGGTGCGCGTAGGCCTTCGTAGCCGCCTGCCCACCATTCAACCGCTTCCGAAGCCATCAACCTCGCGCATATTTGCTCGACTTGGCGCCACCCACCGCGCTGTTGCAGCTGAGCGAAGGCTTCGATACGACCTCTCACCCGCGCCCACCTATTGCCAACGCCGTCCCTCTCCCACCATGTCCGCGTCCGACAGCGATACGCCGCTCGTCAAGAGCAAGACCAATGGAGGTACGTCCCGTCTCACGGCACTCGGCTGAGGCACACCCTCACTTCGCTGTTCGCTCTGCCGAGACAGGCACGTTCCTCGACTTCATCCAGAGTCCCTCGCGCAGTTCGTCTCAATCTCGGTGCCTTACTGACATGTCTGCAGCCGTTTCTGCCGACACCATTCCTAAGCGCGTCGATCAAGCCATGGACAAGGACGCACCCACGTCCAACGGCCAGCTCGAGCCCGGCATCTCGATACGCAATGGTCCTATCGAACCGATGGACGTCGATGGCCCAGCTACGAATGGGGGGATGAACGGCAAACGTAAATCACGCGCCAGCGTCAATGGCACTTGCTACAAGGAAGCCTCGGGTTCTGCAGACGACGACGATAAGCCTTTGGTGCGTCCCCCACCTCGGTCCTTGATGTTTCTTCGCTGACTCTTCCCCTAGAGTAAGCGGCGCAAGACGACTTCTCCCAAAGACGCTTCGGCGGGCTCGTCAGACTCGGAAACTAGTGACATTCCCCTTGCGCGGAACGCTGGCAGGAAGCCCCCGAAGTTGAAGCCTGAAGATGTCGGAGAGTCTGACTCAGACGTGCCGCTCGGCAAGAAGCTCGCCAACGAGAAGAAGAAGATTGAGAATCACGCTGAGAAAGAGGCTAAGGCCATTCGGGCCCAAGAGCGCAAGACTAGCGTCATTAAAAGGAAGGCGAAGAAGGCTGAGAGCGAGACTGACGATGACGTGCCACTGGCGAAGAAAAAGGCCGCCGCAAGGCCTGCCGCAAAGAAGGCCGCGAATGGGTTTAAGAAGGAAGAGTCCGATGACGACGTCCCTCTTAGTAAAAAGGCCCCGGCTGCCAAAAAGACTGCTGCAACCAAGACTCAGGCCTTGGCTAAGAAGACCGCTGCCAAGGGCAAGGCTGTCAAAAAGGAAGAGACGGAGCAGGATGAGGAGGCTGAAGCGGAGGAGGACGAGTACAGATGGTGGGATGCACCAAATCAAGGTGACGGATCCGTCAAATGGACAACGCTCGAGCACAACGGCGTTGTCTTCCCTCCAGAATATGAACCGCTTCCCTCGCACATCAAGATGAAGTACAACGGCGTCCCAGTCTCCCTGCACAAGGACGCCGAAGAAGTTGCCACGTTCTTTGGCTCCATGCTCAACTCAACGCACAACGTCGAGAATCCTACATTTCAAAAGAACTTTTTCCAAGACTTCAAGGAGGTGCTCGACAAGACCGGTCATGGCAAGGGTCCTAAGGCCGAGAAGATCAAGATCGAAAAGTTTGAAAAGTGTGATTTTCAAGACATCTTTGCGTACTACGACGCTCAGCGCGAAGCCAAGAAAGCCTTACCAGCGGCTGAGAAGAAGGCCATCAAGGCGGCTAAGGACGACGCCGAAACTCCCTACATGTACTGCACGTGGGATGGCCGCAAGCAAAAGGTGGGCAACTTCCGCGTCGAGCCTCCTGGGCTGTTCCGTGGACGTGGCGACCACCCGAAAACGGGCAAGGTCAAGAAGCGGGTCATGCCGGAGCAAATTACCATCAACATTGGCAAGGAGGCTCGAGTGCCGCCGCCTCCTCTTGGTCACAAGTGGAAGGAAGTCAAGCATGACCAGACGGGAACGTGGCTTGCCATGTGGCAAGAAAATATCAACATGGCCTACAAGTACGTCATGTTGGCCGCCAATTCGGATATCAAGGGTCAAAGTGACTACAAGAAATTCGAAAAGGCCAGGGACTTGAAGAAGCACATTGACCGCATCCGCAAGGACTACACACGCGACCTCAAGTCCGAGGTCATGGCAGACAGACAACGCGCCACCGCGGTCTACCTCATTGACAAATTCGCTCTGCGTGCTGGTAACGAAAAGGGTGAAGACGAGGCTGACACGGTCGGCTGCTGCTCCCTGAAGTTTGAGAACGTGACGCTTAAGCCGCCCAACAAAGTCGTGTTCGACTTCCTTGGAAAGGACAGCATTAGATTCTACGACGAAGTCGAGGTCGACGCTCAGGTTTTCAAGAATCTCAAGATTTTTAAAAAGGCACCGAAGAAGGATGGCGACGAAATATTTGACCGACTGACCACGTCCGGCCTCAATAAGTACTTAAGCACGTACATGCCAGGCTTGACGGCCAAAGTCTTCCGTACGTACAACGCGTCGTATACCATGTCGAGTCTGCTCAAGGAGATGAAGTCGACCGGAACGATTGCGGAGAAGGTCAAGGACTACAACGAAGCCAATCGCAAGGTAGCAATTCTCTGCAACCATAAACGGACGGTCGCCGCCAGCCACGCCGCGTCGATTGAGAAGATGCAAGAGAAGATTAATGGTCTTCGGTACCAGCAATGGCGGACCAAGCAGATGATGATCGACCTCGACTCCAAGATCAAGAAGAAGAAGGGAGCCGAGTACTTCGCGCTACCCGAAGACTTGACTCAGGAGTGGGTCGAGGCGCATCAGAAAGCTTTAGTCGAAGAGCAGAAGGAAAAGATTCGCAAAAAATTCGAAAAGGACAACGAGAAGCGCGTGAGCGATGGAGAGAAGCAAATGAAGCTCAAGGAGCTAGACGAGCGACTCGACGTGGCGGATGACTTGGAGAAGAAGTTCAAAAAAGAAAATAAGACAGGCAAGGTCGAAGCCGAAGGCAAGGGCGTGACAATTGATAAGCTTGAGAACCAGATCGAAAAGCTCCAGACGCGCATCGAGACAATGACGGTCCAGATGGAGGACAAGGACAACAACAAGGAAGTCGCGCTTGGTACCTCCAAGATCGTAAGTTGCTCGCAGCAGCTGAAGTGCATGATGGCTAACCGACAGCAGAATTACATTGATCCGCGTCTCACGGTCGTCTTTACCAAGAAGTTCAATGTGCCAATTGAGCGCTTCTTCTCCAAGACGTTGCGCGAAAAGTTTGACTGGGCGATCAAGTCGGTCGACGAAAATTGGGAGTTTTGAATTCACTAGACAAGAGACGGTCTGCTTTGAAGGAGTTTTGAGGAGTTGGCAACAATTATTAGCATTGCGGTGGGGTTAGCGACCCCGGCAGTACGAACCAAGAGCGGTATTCAAAAGCGAGTCGGTGGGGAAGGGAGGATGCATTGGGAAAAGGTTGGTTTTCGTTGCATGCATAGCGAGCAGCGGGCCGGCACAGAGCTTCGGGGGGCGATTGCCCGCCTGAGGCCGACGTCTGTCAATATCTCTGGAGGAAGTTTGGCTTAGCGACTCGGCTGGCGGAAGGACGCGCGCACAGTGCGGAGAGCACACTGGGGCAGCGAGCCTGCATACATACATGATGCAAGGGCGGGACGATCGTGACGGATCTTTGCATGGCATGGTTGCTCGATAGACAGTCAATGAAAATAGGTCATAGACAGGAGGATGGATATTCTGTAGATGAAGCTAGGAATGTAACATCAAGCGTCTGTACCGTGCAATGCTACCATTTCAAGAGGGTGCGCATGACTTGAGGCCAGCCTTGGTAGATGTAGGTCCGTAGTAACAGGGGTCTTCGGCAGCTCCACGTGCTCCCGCCGTCTTGGCATGTGGCACAGCGAAGAAAGGAGGTAGGTAGGTAGGTGGGTAGGTATATAGATAGTAGATACGTCGTTGTACTTGGACACATGCATCAAAGAAATGTATATGAAAAGGCCGTCAATCGTCTGATAGCACCAGCAGCCTGTAGCTGGAACCTCCCGCTTGGCCACACAAGCGAACAGATTGTGGATGACGATGGTGATTATTGCTGTCCAGGGCAGGGGCCGCGTGCTGCGCTCTCTCATGCCCTGGCTCGCTGCGCAAACGGCCGACGAGGAAGCTCAGACGTGATTTTACAATACCCACATGAAACAGCCTGAGCTGAGGATGCTTCGACGACAATAAGCTGCAAAAAATGGACCGAGGCGGCTGTGGGCGAGGGAAGAGGGACTGAGCCGGCGTGGAGTGTCGTGTAGCAGCAGCAGCAGCATCATCATCATCAACACGACGCCACAACCGGCTGATGGTTGTCGAATAACAGAAATCTTCGCCTACGTCCTGAGCGACGGCCGCATGATGAGCAGATGAGTTAAATTTGCTGATCTGCTGTCTGCCCTCAGCGTCAATTAAAGCAATACGCGACCCCCTCCCAGACCTCTCTCTCGTGCCTGAATCATCCCTCCCTTTTGCTGCAATCAGCCCCATCCCAGCGACCCCCGACACTACACCACCACCACAGACTGACACTTGCCAATCGTTTCGCTGTTTCAACCTCTCAATCCGCCTCTGCTACCCTCTACACCTCTGCTCTTTTTACATCCTCAACAGCGCCCGCCTCTGCTCGGCCGGCTCTTGCTGACCGCTGCCCCTCGTCCTCGCATCGCCGTCGCCCATCGTCCACGCCTTCGCCGACGCCGACGCCGACGCCGACGCCGCTCCCACGCCCACGGTTCCAGCTTTGCCGCAAACGCCTCGAGGCTTCCCTCTCCAAGACTCCTCTTCACCATGGGCGAGCCTGCGGACAAGCCTTCGGTGCTGATTATCGGCGGCCTGGGTACGTTCTTCATGCACCCACCGCTTCCCCTCCAACAAGACCACTTGCTAATCCGCCCTCGATCCCGCAGGCTACATTGGCCGCTTTCTGGCCAAGCACGTCCACGACCACGAGCTTGCCTCCGAGGTGCGCATCGTCGACAAGCACCTGCCCGAGCTTGCATGGCTGGCGCCAGAATTCTCCGAGGCCTGCTCCAAGCAGAAGTTCATGCAGGCGGATGCGTCCCGGGAACGTGAGTGATGCGAGATAACCAAGCGCAAGAGGGTCCAACGCTAATGCACGATGCCCGGGGGCCCACACAGAATCTCTCGGCCGCATCTTTGACCGCGAAAACGGACAGCCGTGGGACTATGTTTTCAACTGCGGCGGAGAGACGCGCTATTCGCAGGAAGACGAGGTATACAAGGTGCGCTCGTATGCGCTCTCCATGGCCGTCGGCCGCGAGGCCGCCAAGCGCAAGGTCAAGTGCTTCGTCGAGCTAAGCACGGGCATGGTCTACAAGCCAGAGGGAACGCCGCGAAAGGAGACGGACAAGCTGAAGCCGTGGTTGAAGGTGGCCAAGTGGAAGTTGCAGGCCGAGGAGGACTTGTCCAAAGTCGGGGGCCTCAACCTCGTCATAATACGTCTGCCACACGTCTACGGGCCGTACACGAACAAGTTCTTGGCTACGGCTCTCTGCATGGCACGGGTGTACCAATCGCTTGGAAAGGAGATGAAATGGCTGTGGAAGGACGAGCTGCGATCCAACACTGTGCATGTCGAGGATGTCAGCAGAGCACTGTGGACCGCAGCCAACTGGTACGCGCGAAACAAAAAGACGCAGCCAGTCGTCTTCAACGTCGTGGATCATACCGACACCTGTAAGCATTTTCCTTTCCATCTGCTGCTGCTGCTGCTGCTGCTGCGCCAAAGCATCGGCCAGCGCCAGGCTCCTAGTCATTCCATCAATCTCTAGGTCGACTTTTGGAAGTGAATTGCGGAGGCAAAGCAATTTGTATTGCAATTGTGGGCTAACGAGTTTTGCGCAGCGCAAGGAATCCTGGCCAATTTAATACACGAAACCTTCAACATCCCAACCGGCTTCCACGGCACTCTCATCTCGGCATTTGCCCGGCTGAACCTGGAACACGTCGTCGACGATGTTAACGACGAGACGCTGGATCCCTGGGCCGAGCTGCAGGAAAAGGCCGGCATCTCCAAGTCGGGCCCGCTAAGCCCGTTCATGGAGAAAGAGCTGCTCAAGGACACGGACTTGAGTCTGGACGGCAGCTTCTTCGAGAAGGAGACTGGGTTTGAGTCCGTCTTTTCCCCCCGTCGAGTCGGGGAATGATTGCTAACGTCTTCTTGCACAGATACAAGCACGCCAAAATCACAAAGGAAGAGCTGGTAAAAGTGATAGAATCATACAAGCGTATGAACTGGTGGCCGTAAAAATTATACCCGACTTGATCAAAATGTTGTTTTTGCTTGTTGCTTCATTCCCTCCACCACCAATCATCCACACTGCTCCTCTCCCCGCATGATCCTGTCACATTTCTCATTGTAACCTTCCTTTTTCTTTCTTTATTACCTGCTACGTTGGCTCCTGTCGCGGCTGATTGATGGTCGATTGCACTTGTCGTTACCAACCATCTTCCCATGTCATTTTTTGCATGGCCGTCACCATATCACTACATGTTTGCGCTTGGTTTCTTTTTTCTATTCCTTCTCCCAAATGAAGGAGGTGGAGACGGAGGCGGCTCTGACGTAGACGAAAGAGACAGACGCAGCGTCAAAGTGTCTGACTCAAGACTACATACGCTAACGACGCATCTTTTCGAGTTTCTTTCAACCATTGTCCTTGTCGAAGCAGAAAGGGAGGAGGAAAGGGGGGAGGGGTCGAAGCGTTGCGTTGCAAGTGGCGTGCATGCTGGATAGATGTGAGCAGCAGAGCAGACGGTCGCAGAGGATGCTGTGTGGGTAGGTTACCTACCCAGCTGGAGGAGAGATGGTGTGGTGGTCTTGCAAGCGTGCCGTCGCGTGTTGTCTGAACACGCAAGCGTAGCCCTGCGTTTACTCGACCCATCCATCCCGCTCTTCTTGCTTGGCTCGGCGCTCAAGTCGTCCCTTTCCAGCCTACCTACGCGTGCATGGGTCTTTCCATCGTCCCCTCACTACCACCTGTGCATGTTAGACTCGTACCCCGTTCCCTGCATCACCCTCGACGCCGACATGCGCAGCGGTAAAAGGACTGATTCATCCAGACTACACTCACCACCCTTGTGATTATGTCGCGCAGACACGGCAGTCGTGCGGGCGTGCGGTAGAGTCGAGTGTAATGGGGTCTTATCTCTCTTACCCGTTGCTCTTCTCTCGTCCAACCGACTCTTCTTCTCATGCGCCGCCCTGACAACATCTGTCTGGCCCCAGATGGGGCGACGGCGATTCTGCCATCTGCTCGTTGCCCTGAAATCCGCTCGCTCGCTCGCTCGCTCACTCCATCGCTACTGAATCACCACCCACTCGGATGACGGCGCGATTTTTTTTTTTTCTGTACTCATTCGGCCAAGCATGCGCTCGCTGCTCGCCTCGCCTCGCCGCGCTCCCAGCACCGACTGATTGCTGACCGATACGTAACAAGCTGGCTGCTGCTGCGGCGCAGCACGCACGAACGCACGCACGCACGCACGTTTTTGCCCTCGGAGACGGATGGCCGCTCCGTGCCAGGGTCCTGTCGGATGTCGGCGTCGGCGTCGGCGTCGGCCCTACATCCTCTTTCTTTTCGCTGCACTTTCATCGGTGTTTAGCGCGTCGGGGGTTAGCGGAGGGAGGGTCGGCTAGTTGCGTGATGGGCGGCCGGAATGCTCAGGGCGGACTGTATCTGGAAAGGATGGAATTAGGGAAAAAGGGGTATTTTTGGAGAGTTTGGGGTGGGGATGGGGGAGGCAGGGAGCAGCGAGTGCAAGGGAGGTTAGTGTGGGAGAAGGAGGAACGTGATGCACGTGGAGATGGAGATGCTAGTGTTTTAATGTGAAGAGAAGACGGGAGTGGAGAGGAAGGAGAGGAAGATGAGCCAAGACGACGTCAGCGGGGAGCGAATAATGGTGATGAACGGCGGCGGTGGTGGTGTTGCAGAGAGGGTAGCAAGCAGATGGTTGGGGTGGCTCGGGGCAAGCCGAGCTAGCCGAGACGACCATCCCACCCAATTCTTAGCCTCATCCACTTTGGGATCGCAAGATCGAGACGAGAGGGTCAGGCCCTGAAGGTCAGGCCCAAGACTGCGATGCGCTGCGGTGCGCTCTACTGTGCTCTGGTTGAACGGTGGACGGCAGGGGGGTTCAAACAATAGACGGCCTGGTCTGGCCAGGTTCGGCCATTCACCAACACTTACCATCCTCTCTCCCTTGACGCTTGAATGATTGCGAGATTGGTCAAGAGCATACCACGAAGAGCAGGACGATGACGGCATGCATGTCAGCATGGCATTGGGAGCCATGTGATGGAATGATGATGAGGCATGATGGGAGCGGCAGATGGCGTTTCCATATGCATGGCCGTGGAGTTTGCGGCAGTGGACCCCTTGCCCCACGGATAGGCAAGTGGATGAGGGGACGGAGGGAGAGCACATACACCATAAAAGGGGGACGGGCGACGGATGGAGGAAGTGAGCGACGAGCGGCGAGCGGCGACGTGGACTGAGCGCCGACCCTGCAGGCGATCTGCACGTCATGGGCTCGGGTGGCGGTACGGGAGTGTACGGTAGCAAGACGCCAACTAGCGCGGTTAGTCATTGTTGTCGTTATGCTAGGAGTAGCAGGAGGGGAAGTCCTTGTCTTGCCGGACCGGGAGATCTACGCCTTGTCTTGGCCGGGAAACAAGAACAAAGGCAAGAACAACGTCGTGTCGCCGAGCCGCCGAGTCGACTCGACATGGGTGTTGTGTGACATGCGCGTCGTGTCGCTCAGCCGAGGGCGACCGAGCGTGGCGGTGTTCAGTCATGCCGTCGCCGTCGTCGTCGTCGTCGTCGTCGTCGCCGTCGTCGTCGTCGTCGTCCAAATTCGGGAAACGGACGAACGAACGAGGAGTCAGCTAGCGTGGTAGCGCTGTCAGTTGCCGCGGTTGGTTGGGTTGCGCCGTCCTGGTGTTGCAATTGGACGCAGCGGTACGATGGGCGGCGCTGCGATGCGCTGCGATGCGCTGCGATGCGCTGCGGCTAGAACTGCGGAGAGATGCGATTGGGACCCCAGCAACCCGGTCTTTCGTCGTCTCACGCCTGCAGTGCAAAGAGAGGCTGTGTCGAGCGAGGCTACTGTGGCCATGGCATTCATGGGTTGACGGCAGCCAGTGATGCAAAGAAAAGGTGAGGTCAGGCGCCAGGAATCGTGACATCGCATGGCGGACGGCGGCGGCGGATGGCGGACTGACCAGCCACGCCGACCATGAAGCCAGCAAAGCACTAATGGACAAGGTGCTGTCTGACAGATGGTTGTGTCCATGTACAGTCCAGTACACACATGGGCTACCCAAAAGAACTGCCCTAACCTACTCCTAGGAGGACTCCTACCCAAGCAGGCCTCCCGCGGCGCCAGACAAACAGCGCAATCCTCTCGCACACCGACGGCACCGACGGGTATACACTACACCGTGCATGCGTTAGCCGGCGCGTGCGAGAGAATAGCTCACCAACAAACGCCGCCAGATGGCCAAGAACTCCAGCTTCAGCTCCAGCTCCAGCTCCAGCTCCAGCTCCACCACCTCCACCTCCAGCTTCAGCTCCAGCTCCAGCGCCAGCTCAAGCTCCAGCTCCCTCCCTCTCCCTACGCCCATCCACTGTCTACCCGCGTGTACGACGGCCGCGCGCCGACAAGGTGCTCCCTGGACTCACGCCCGCGCCTCGCTTCGCCTCACAGCCGATGTGCCATAGCCCGCCTGCTTCCGCCATACCTTTCTCCCCCGTCCTAATCCTCCATTCCAGTTTGAACCCAACTTGACCAACTCACTCCCGCTCTCTGCCCTCTTGCCTCCCTCCTCCCCTCTCCTCCTCTCCTCCTCTCCTCCTCTTCTCCTCTGTCTCCAGCTGCGTCTCCACCGTCGCTCGTTTCCCTCGTCCCTCTGCTCCCCTCCACGGCTGCTCAGGCAGGCCCTCCTGGCGACCTGCAAGAATGCCTCGTCCACGCGGTATCCTCCTCCTCGCCGCCGATTGACTGCTCGCCGTAACACCACGCTAACCCCTTGCTTGCCAGTCCTGTCGTTCATGTCGCAATGGGGTGGCTCCCCAAGGTCCAAAACGCCCGCTGCCGACGCTCCTTCCTCTCCAAAGCACTCGTCGACGCCCGACAAATCGAGCAGTTCTCCCATAACGCCCCCGTCGAACTCGTCCCACAAGCTCGACAACTTCCAGTCGTCGTCGCCCACGGCCGCGCAGCGCTCTCGTTCCGACTCGCGCCCTTCGTCGCGCCCCATCTCCATGGTCCAGACGCACCAGCCGCCCGTGATGGACGTCGCTCAGGACACCCTACCGGAGCTGCAGCGCATCTTCCAATACCTTAACTCTCACTCCAACAAACTCTATCAGGAGGGCTATTTTCTCAAGTTGCATGACTTGGATGGACGTGAGTACAAGTTTGGTCCGAATCGGGAAGGTGATCTGACTGCTCCAGGCGGTCGGCCCAGTCCAGATCGGAATTGGTCCGAGGTGTTTGCCCAGCTCGTAGGTACGGTGCTCTCTGTATGGGACGCTCAGAAGCTCGATGAGGCGGGGACCGATGGAGAGGTGGTGCCCACCTTCATCAACCTCGCCGATGCCTCGATCAAAATGGTACGTTGCTACCCGCCAACCACCGGCCAGATCACCTCTAACAAGCCAGATCGAATCGCTGCCAATGAGTGGCCAGGGCAACCAGAACTTGACCAACGTCCTGAGTGTATCCACGGCCGGGAACAACCGCTATTTGTTCCACTTTAACTCGCTCAACTCTCTTACCCAGTGGACGGCGGGCATCAGGCTCGCCATCTTTGAGCATTCCTCCCTGCAGGAGGCCTACACGGGTTCTCTAATTGCCGCCAAAGGCAAGTTCTTGAACAACATCCGTGCCATTATGGAAAAGACCAAGTTCAAGCAGGAGGATTGGGCAAGAGTGCGGTTTGGGGCCGGGACGCCCTGGCGGCGGTGCTGGTGCGTCATTACACCACCGGATGAAAAGGACGTTTCCAAGGCGGCCAAGTCGGCGAAGAAGTCAGTCTACGACCGCCAACCCATCCTCAAGGGCGACGTCAAGTTCTACGACACGAGGAAAGTGAACAAAAGAACGCGGCCAATAGCCACGCTCAAAGATGCCTACTCTGCCTATGCGATATATCCGCAATCGAAGCCGCTGATTGATCAGTCCACCTTGGTCAAGCTCGAGGGCCGCATCACGATACACTCCAAGCCCGAGTCCACCACTGAAGGTTTTGTCTTCGTCATGCCCGAAGTGCATCCCGCCGTGTCTGGATTCGAAATGATGCTGCGTTTTCTTTTCCCTGTGTTTGACGTGTTTGCCATTTACGGCAGGCCCTCTCGCCTCATTGCAGACCCACTCGATACCCGTTCCTTGATGTTTGCCATGCCCACATCCCGCCGCTACGGCTACTTGGACATTCTGGATGTGGCCAGCTTGATACACGCCGAAGGGAGTGGCAAGTGGACGGAGCGTGAGTGGAGGAAACAGTTGAAAGATCTTACCGTCAAACGAATAACTTCGGGCCCTCCTGATCGCCTGAGGCAGCGCAGCAACACAGCCAGCCGTGTAAGCCTGCCGCCCTCGCGGACCCAGTCGATCAAGTTTGGCGACCAGCAATCAGCGCGCTCCTCTCCTGGATCTCGAAACTCTTCTCCACCACGGCCGGGTGACCTGGGCTTCCCGACTCCTAGACGCGCCGAGACTGCTTCGCCAACCGCAATGTTGAGTCACAACCGATCGGTGTCGGAAGCTGGACCCTTGCGCCGGCAAGCCAACGGCCATGACTCTCCGCCGCGTCCGCCAGCTCATCGCTATTTGCCCAATGGCCTGAACCAGGATAGCGATGGCCATTCAACACCCTCTGACGAGCAATTGCACAACTACTCTGGAACCTCGCCTAGTGACCTGCCTCGGGTCGGGGCTACTGGCACATCTGGTCCGCCCCCATCTGTCGTGCAGCCTCCGCACTTTAGCCACGCTCCCGGCACTCGTCCTCGCAACCGCCCACAGGGTTCGCAAGACTTGCGGCGCGCCCAGTCTTACATTGACGAGGCGACCCTTGAAGAAATGCAGCAAGCACACTCCCATCCACTGCCGGCTGAGGCGGCGACGATGGGGGCCGCGGCAGCCCTGGCCCAGCGGGATGGAATTGGAAGGCCAGGTGGCGAGGATGACCGCACCCAAGCCTTGCATTCTTACCGCCGATCGGTTGACGAAAACCGCCAGCAATGGGGTGAGCAGCCGCAGGACCGCTTGCCAACCATTCCTGCGTCGCCGTATGTTCCACAAGGCACGCCCAAAACCGCTACGAGTGCTACCTTTTCCCCGACTGGCCCACCCGTCCCTGAACACAAAGAGTTTCCAAGCTACTTTCCCCCTGAAGCCATAGCTGCGCAAGCTGACTACGGCTACGTCGCCGAGACCGCGCCAGCCCAGGGGATCGTTACTCGCAAGCCACTTCCAGGTCGGTCACCCCCTCTAGCGGACGACCCCGCCGCCCCTCGTCCTTCCTCACGCTCAAGTGCTGGCAGCTTCCAAAACGACCTGATCAACCCCGACCTGATTCTTGGTCATCTGGATGCGCAAGAAGAGTTTGAGCGCGAGCAGGAGCAGATTGAGGCTGAGGAGGCCGCCCGCGACGATGAGTCAACGGGCACCCCGGACTATGCGAGCATCAAGAGCGTGAGCACGGAAAAGTCGGTGCGCGTCACTGAGCGTATGGAGCGGCCTCGGACTGGCAGACTGAAAATGGTTGGCAATGCCCCCACGGCCGAGCAACCCGAAGCAATCACGGTTGGCGACGCTCAGTACAGTGGCGAGACGAAGAGGGAAGAGCAGCTCAATCTTCCCACAATCGACTTTGGTCCCACGTACGACTTGACCAAGAATGATGCCAAGTCTCTCCCCGCCAATGGACACGCTGAAGACGCCGTCGAAGGCGCTGAGGGAAGGTCGGCGGCGGGGGATCGCATGAGTCTTGGGTTCGATGCGCTCTCGATTCGACCTGGAAGCTCTGGCAACCTCTTGGAAAATGGACAGATTGGCAGGGCTAGTCCTGATGCCGAGTCACACAGGCGCGCCAATTCGAAATCGCCGCAAGAGGTCAATGGCAACCGGCGGAGCCTTTGGCAACCGCAGCCGGCCGGTCCTATTCGCACCCCCAGCCCGGGCAACCGCATGAGCTTCACTCCTGAAGAATGGGTCAATCACCGCGCTTCTCTTGCCGCGGCGCCGCAGCCAGTGTCTGGTCCTGCTGGGGGGGCCCATGGACGCCACAAGTCTACCACCAACCTCACTCCCCCAATCAGCCGTAATGCTTCGGGCGATTGGTCGCAGATTCTACAACACTATCAACGGACGCCCTCGGGGGACCGAGATTTCCGTCGGGATTCGGTTGCGACGCGCCGCGACTCTCGCACCGCGTCCATGTTCCTGAATGCTGCTGAAGCCGAGAGGATCCCACGGCCAAATTCGCGCAACGCGGCTTCTATGCTTCTCAGTGCCGGATCAGCAGGTCTTATCAATGCAGATGCCTCGCAGCTCACGGCGCGCGAGCAGGAGCACGTGGCCAGGTTGACAGGCACACCCCTCATCGACATGACCCAGAATCAGACCAAGAAGAAGGAGCCTGAGTCATTTGGTCTGGTTAGCGCCATTGCCGCCCGCCAAAAGGAAAAAGAAAACATCAAGCAAGGCTCGCGCTCAGCTCTTGTTCACCAGGCCATTCAAGCCCGTCAACTGCACGCACATGCGCAGGCTGAGGCCGAAAGTCGCCGCAAGATGGACGAGGTACAACGCCAGGCCGAGATGCGGATGCAAAAGGAGCAAGCGGCTCTCTTCCAGCAGCAGATGCAAATGCAGCAGCAAATGCAGAAGGCGGCCAATCGCAACTCCATCATGAGCCTGGGCAACATGTCGCAAATGACGATGCCCATGCAACCGCAGGGGATGCAGAGCATGCCGAACTTGTCGATGATAGGGACGCCGCAGCCTGCGCAGCACTCGCCCATGAACGGTTACTCGCCGGGCACGCCGTTCGGCATGGGCCAGCAAACTCAAAACGGCGGCGGCGGCTACTTTGCGCCGCAGCACATGGCGCCTCCACCCACCGGGCCCTACATGAATGGCCTGGGCAGTATGACCAACCTGAATAGCGGCGCCATTAGCCAGCACGGCGGCATGGGTGGTGGTGGCTTTACGCCGCTGCCGTACGGCGCCAGTTGGGACCGCGACCAGGCGCAGCGGATGGGAAGGCGGTAGACTTGATTGTGGTGGGTTGGTAGACTCCCACTAGTGGTAATTTCTTGACTTGAGTGAGGGCTTCCAATTGGCTTCGTTAGCCTATCTACCTTTGTGTCGTCGATAGCGAATCACGGCCAGAAAAAACTATCGCAGGTGGGATGTGGGACAGTCATCTACTCCCCTTGTTTTGTCTTTTCTTTTTTGTGTCGTCGTTGAAGCGTACGGGTCACAGCATTTACTCCCTACATCTTCTTCCTTTGCTTTCCTCTTTCCTCTTACTTCCCTTTGCTCTTTTGATCACTTCCTATGAGAACTCTTAAACAAACTGGATAGACTTGGACGAGGCTAGGTTGGGTTGGGTCGGGTTATGATGGTCATATTCGTTTCTTTTCCTCTCTCCTTCTTTCTCTCATGGCAGTAGAAGTAGAATTTCAGCGTGGCAGTTTAGTGGTGAGAGGTCTTAGTTGTGAGCGGTCTTGGTCGTGGTGGTAAACAGTAGTGGCATAACATTGAGCTTGAGTGAGAATGGGTCTTGAAAGTGAAATATAAAGAGATGGGAGTTTTCCACTTGTTTCTTCTTTCCTTTATTTCTACATACATAAGCCTTCCTATGCTCCTTCCTGCGGTTGCGGTAGAGAATTAGGACGAGTGATGGGATTGTCGACGCTCCTAGGTTGGGGAAGGGGGGTGTCAACTGTAGATAGATGGACGGACGCATCAATGGCGGCTAGCTCCATGCGCCGCTCGCTTCCTTTAATGCACAGGCAGGTGGTCTGGTATATAACAATCAAAAAATATGTTTATCTGTTCAATCTTGAAGAGATAGACGCGCTACCAATCC
>JAIFKG010001420.1:0-16931 GCA_020351975.1 Phyllosticta ampelicida
GTTCTGCCCTATGTTCCTGTGCGACCCCGCCCCCCCCCATGGACCACGTTCCACAAGCAAGCCAGCCAGCGCTATTTGATCCCTCCGAAATACACCGTCACGGTAGATTTCGCATTGCACTGTCGTAGTTTTGTTTTTCATTGCTCACGGTATACAGTCGTCTTGACGCATCACCGCCGGCGATTCTGCTGGCTCCAAAGTGCGGCCCATCCGTTGTCCCGTTTGCACGTTGACTTCCCAGCCAGGGCCATGTCTTTCAAAAAGCCTCCCAAAAAGAACAAAGAAAATCGAACAGCCTTCTGCTCTTTCTACGTGACCGTTTACCCTGTCCCCGGGAAAAGAAGAAGAAAAGAAGAAGAAGAAAGATTCATGTGCGCTGTTGTATCCCAGGGCTCCCGCGAAAACGCCATGCGACCAGCGAAGACAGACCTTGTGTCATGCCATGGAAAAGGGGGTATGCGCGCTGGAACGAAGCAATGCATACATGCGCGTAAAAGGTGCAGTGAGCGCAAAGAAAAAGAAAGTACAGGCGAGCATCTCTGGCCCTCACGACTGCAATGGAAATCAACGTCAGATTGGGTTGGGCATTAAGTCGTCAGACATGTGCAAAAGCCAGTATCCCAAAAGCCCCTGGTTGATGGTGCAGTGGTCAAAAGCCCTCGTCCCCGGCCCTGCAGAGACGTATCTGGTCGACCCACTCTGACCGGTTGACCTCTTCAGCTGTGAGTCGGCGGTTCGGATTCGGGTCGAGGATAGAGTAGATGACATTACGGCACTGGCGCTGCCAATGGCGGTCAGTACGAGCAAAAGCCTTGGTTTACCTAAGCGGCACATACCCTTCTTAGGACCTCGATCGGTCTATAACCGCTCTCCTCCTTGCGGTCCTCGAGGTACTTTGTGTAGAACTCATCCTCTCCCTTTTTGGCGACCCGCCAGAGGTGACGGCCTGTTCTCATGGCCATGTAAATAACGCCGCAAGCCCATACGTCGACCGCCCTCGGGTCGAATTCCTCGTCGACATACTCTTCCGGGGCAATGTATGGCGCCGATCCACAAATGCCGGCTGTCATGTGAGGCTCCTCTTCCCAGGCCATTCTGAAACATTCACCATTACCGAAGTCAGTGATTTTGATGGCGCCATGTTGGGTAAGGAGGAGGTTTTCAGGCTTAAGGTCGCGATGGGCTACGCCCATGGTGTGCAAGTAGTCGACGCCGCGCATGAGCTGCTTGAAGAAGCAGTCGGCCTCGACAACCTCAAGCTGGCCAGCTGCGAGGATTAGTGTGTAAAGATCGCCGCCGGCGCAGTACTCCATGACCTCGCAAAATTCGCCCTTTTCGTCCCTTATGAGATCCAGTGTGTTGATGATGTTCGGGTGATGCATGGATGAGGAGATGCAAAACTCGGAGGTTAGGCGTTTGTTGTATTTCTTGTCGGACTCGCCGGGACGTTGTTTGAATTCTTTCACAGCAAAGAGCTTTTCTCGCTTAGGATCCTTCTCATCTGGCTTGTGTGCAATCTTGACGATGCCGAACGCTCCCCTGCCAATTATTTCCTGGCACTTTCCGTACTTTTGGACCAGGGTCATGGACGAACTTGCGCCAGCTTTGTGTTCGACGTTGAACTTTTCCCTATCATTCCGGATCTGATCCACCCAGCCAGACATGAGGCTCAGCGGCTGCTCCTCTGGATGGGGTTCCTTCTTCTTGCCCAGCATCAGATTTTGAAACATATCCTTCAGCTTCTCCTCGCGCTTCTGAATCTTCAGTTGATGCTCGTGAGTGCCGTCCTCCAGAAGCCTGAATCGCCGGGAGACATTGGCGGCTTGCTGCAACTCCCTCTTCTTGTCTGAATTACTTTTCGAGCGTTCTGCTGCTCCAGCCGCCGTCTTCTTTTCTGTGGCGGACACTTGGCGCTTCGGCTCTGGCTTGGGAGATGTTGCTGGTGGCGCGTCGCTTTGAGAAGGGGATTTCTCGGCGACCTTTTCCGGGATCTTGTCTACAACAACCCTCGAACTCTCCCTGGAGCTGTCTGGTTCGCGGCGACCGAAGATTCCGCTTATGCGAGAGGACATTGTGGGTTTCTTTGCCGGCAGGTTTGGTCTGAGTGCGGCGGAACCGTTGGATAGCGAAACATCGCCATTGGTGTTTTTGGGAGGCGGTAGCGCAAAGTTACCATCGGAGGAAGCGAGCGACGAGGTGGAGGTCGAAGGAACAGGAGAGCCGGACGGCTTGGAGCTAACTGCCGGGGATGTTTTATTGGCCATGGCGACGAGGAGACGAGGCGGAAATGGGGTGCAGGTTGAAGGCGGCAGAGGACACCAGCAAGGGCTGAAAGGAGGCGATGGTGAGAGACTTGACGTCTCGGGCTGGGGCAAAGCCCAGGAGTGGTAGGCGTAATGCTCGCAAAACGGCGCGGTGTTGAGTGGAGCCGGGAGTCAGGAGTGGAAGGGCAGGCAGGCGCGTCGCGGGAGGGAAGATGAGGATGGCGTTGAGATGGGCTGGCCGAGTTCAATCGAGGACGGAAGCTTGCTTGGCGGCCGAGGCACAGGCCGCCCGAAGCAGCAGTTGAAAGCAGACGTCGGCGTTGAAAGTTGCTGACAAAAGGCTGCCGGTGCACGGCGATCAGATGTGACGCACTGCACGCGCAGCCAAAGGTGAGGTCAGAGGCGAGGGGCCGCAGCAGCAGATGCGTGGTTGCGAACGGGAACGGGACTGGACGGCGAGGTGGAGGGGCGATGATGACGGGCCAAAAGAAAGAAGGCCGGACAGAGAGAAAAAGGCCAGAAAAACGCAAATGTGTGGGAGGAGGAATGGAGCGGGAGGGGAATAATATTACGGGACCGGATGGGATGGTGCGGTATTTTCCTCTGCTCTTGGTTCAGACGTTTGGTTGGCTGGTTGTCGGTTTGGTTTGGTCGGTGGGCTGTGGCGGGCAGTGGTAATGTAATGGTTCCTCGCTGGCTTCACCACGCGAGGGCTGCTCGTTCAAAGCCAGCCAAAGGCCAAAGGGCCTTCCTCTGCGTCCGCTGCTCTACCTTACCGAGTCTGTCTTTGCAAAGTGTTGCGAGAGCTTAGAGAAGCATAAAATACATTGAGGCGAGTCGTGCCGAAACCGTGCAGTGCTCGATCCGATTCGGTTGATTCCCATGCAGTCAGTACCCGGCCGCTGCGACCGCTTGCCATGGCCCTCGCGACTACTCTGCCCGGCACTGCTCATGCTACTACAGAGTGGCCGCTTAACTGCGGTTATGTCTCGCAGTGGCAAAGGTCGCCAGCAACGAGTTCAGGCCTGTTGCGCATAAGGCTTGAGCAGCTGGCACACAGGCCCGCAGTTAGTAAATAGAGTAGCTAAGCGATGTGGGGTTACATAAGGCGTCAAAAACACAAAGGTGAGAAGGTATCATTACTGCTGACGAGCGGTGGCGGACAGAGTGGTCGTGGAGGGGCGAACGGGTTTGCAACACAACCACCACGATTTGCGGTGCAATACCGATCACCGTGGCTCGCGCTGGAACAGCACAGCCGTCGGTTACACGCTTCAGCGGACACGCACAGCCGGCGGCGATGCGCATACGTCCGCCTGCTTTCTGTTTCTTGTGCTTCTCGGCCAGGTCGGGCAGGTCGGGCAGGGCATCGCCCCGATGCTACGTCATGTCCCAAGGAGCATCCGCCGCATGTGCAACACCATGCTATGGCACCCGGATTGCTTCTCTTCACGCCATGCTCCTACTTGCTCAGCGTCAGCCTAAACCCGCATTTCGATGCGCGCCCGACCCTGCAGCGCGCCATCCATGTCGAATGGTCGTGGCCCTTGAGCCACCAGTCATCAAAAGCCTCACACGCCTGCTGAACACGTTTTGCGCGCAATCCCCATGCAGCCAACGCACCTCGTCTTCAACCGCCCATCCGAATCGGATTCGTCTTTTTGTGCTCTTACTCCTGCATGACCTCCCCTCTCCTACCCACCGTGTAGCAGATGCAGGTACAATGCTGCGCCTGCATTCTCAGCTTACAACATTACGTCAGCTGCCAGGTCATGGAACCCACACACTGCGCTGACCGCCGTACTCTGCTGCCGCATTCGGGTTTCGCGCGCGCACCGCCAGTCTACCCTCTGCCGTTCTTCAAGGCCTCCAGTCCTGCTCACCTGTGCCTGACTTCAATGCCGTCCTTTTGTTTCCAAGTTGCAACCTCATCCTGACCCGCCGGCCGGTTCGCGCTAGCCGGCCTTGGCTGCAGGCACGCTTTCATGCGACATGCTCCAACAACACAACATCAAATAGGTTCCCGACTTTCTAATCGTCTAGCGCCTGAAACGAGCCCCAAGTAATAAACCGCTTTCAAGTGGATGCGGAGCTGCCAGCAGCCTCGCCCATCTTTGTGTCGCCATTACCCTTTGCCTTTTCCACGAGTTTCACCAGGGCCGACGCTCCCTGTTTGGACACCTCCTGCCCCAGTTGCAGAGCGTCCAACAGAGACGGGTTCTCTCGAATGCTCTTCTTGCCCTCGACCCGACGAGTGAGATAGAGGGTCGGCCGCTTCTGCCCGCGCTCTTTGACAATCTTCTGCACCTCCTCCTCGTACGCCTTTTCGTACACGTCCATGTCCACTGCACTCGGTGACTCGCAGACAAGGTGCTGGTATTCCTGTGCCATGTCACCTTGTGGACAGTCAATGTCCAGGAACAAAGTATCTTCCAAGGGATCATGTGCATGGCCCTTTCCAATGTCTATGCGCGTGATAGCCTGTTGAGCCACGGAATGCCCCGAAACTTGTGAACCACGGGGGCTTGGCGGTATCGATGGGCGAGAATTTGGTCGAGACGAGACATTAGAGCCTTCAACACGCTGAGCCAACTGATCAGTCAGTTGATCCAGCTTCGTCTCCAAAGCTTCACGCAGGCCTTTGGAGCCCGGTTTGCTTTCGGCCTGTGCGCGGTTGCACGTGTTGTCGTTCTGGGCCCGAGCAGCTCTGTCATGAGAGTATTTCATAGATAGAGGTGGCTGTACTATCCTTGACGCCTGGACGAAAATGCCTTGCACCAAGTCCGGTCGCTTCCTAAAGAGAAGTTGCTTGAAGCGTTTGACTGCTTTCATCTGCCCATTATTTCAGCTCTGCGCCAACAGAAAGTCGTAAGCCCCCTCTCTTGCCAACTTACCACGATGAGCAGGTGGCCCATGTTACCCGTGATTGCTGCATTGACCTCATCCTCGGTTGGCGGCTCGATGATTGTGGCGACATTCTCTTCCTTTGGTAGCAAGCGGTCCATGCCTCCTCGAGTGACCCACCGGTGTTCCTATGAAAATCAGCTTCTTCGCCTGCATATGCATGGCCGACTGGTGCTCTTACGCGGAGTTCGTCCATGGATATTCGCGTTCCCGGGTTTTTGTCCAGTATCCTACCAATCAGGTCCGCAAAGTCATCGTCGCAGTCAGGACCGAGCTCGACCTCGTCATTTCTGATCGAGTCATAGAGATCAATCATTCCGGGCTTTTCGAATGGTATCCTGCCGAAGCGCAAACAGTAGAGGGTCACGCCCATTGACCAAATGTCCGCTGCTTTTCCCGATACATCTCCGTGCTTGGGCACGCACAACTCTGGTGGCATGAACGCCGGCGAGCCCGCCGATTTCTTAGTTTTCATTTCCGAGTTCTTTTCAAACATTTCCGACACGCCAAAGTCTACAATCTTGAGTACATCCTCATCGGTAATCAGGCAGTTGTCAGGCTTGATGTCGCGGTGAATGATGCCTTGAGCGTGGAGGTATTCAATCCCAAGGATCATGTCCCGGAACCAACACCTGCATTGCTCCTCGTGGTACGGATCTGCTCGTTCTTCCAGCCCAACTCTCATTACAACACCCTTCTTACAAAGCTCCAGGACCATATACAACGAGTCCTCGTCCGGATCGTCGAGGACCTCGATCAGTGAAACAAGGTTTGGGTGGTTGAGCTTCTTCATGACTGCTATTTCTTCCCGGATAAGATCCAGCGAGCTATTCGCGTCACTGCTCGAGTGCCGGTGCAAAGGTAGATTGAACCCACGGCCTGCCACCGCCGGGCTTTGTCGCCGACGCATGCCAGGATTTCGGAGCAGGTTTGATTGCGCCCGTTTTCTCAAGCGCGACTTGGAAAACTCCTTGACTGCCTGGACACCTCGAGGGACGTGAGTCAGCAAGACGATTCAAAAGACTGCCATGGGCGACGCCCGGCTTACGAATTCTGTCCCAAACTGATCTACGGCCAAGTGGACAGCACCAAAAGATCCACGGCCAATTTCCTGTTTGACAATGTACTGGTTTATTCTATGCTGCGCCGTACCATCGTCTTCACTGTTGCTATATTCGGATCGAGCGTTCAATGTTTCCTGGATGGTCCCACAGTCAGACTGGATATTCGAGACCATGCGCTTGGATTAAAACACAGACTTTTACTTCTCGCGTATGGGAGGCGGCGCGACGGTGGTGGCGGAGAGGGCTTTGGTATGTAGGCGCGGAGCTGCAGCGATTGGCATGGCATTAGCAGCATGCATCGTGGATGTTTTAGAGGGCTCATCTCACGCATGTTTGATCGGCAGTGGTCTACTTTCGCCAGGCACAACCAGAGAGAGATGGTCCGAAGATTGTGTCCTCGGCGGAGACGGCGAAGGCATGGTGGGGTCGACGCAGGAGAACGACGAGGGGAGAGTCGGTGGTGGAGGAGTGAAGGTGGTAGATTCGTAGGTCGCGCGGAAGAAATATGCAGGGTATGCGATTCGTACTCCGTAGGCGGATAGGTGGATACCTAGGTAGGCAAGTCTAGGCAAGTTGCATGCGGCTACCTTGATATAAAGTGAGTGAGAGGGTGCAGCCAGCCTGGCGGCGTGGTTGGATTGTGGAGGGACCCGACGACTGAGCCAAGAGTCAGTCCGGGATCGCCTCAGGGTTCCATCGCAGTAGGGTGTGATGGAGCTTGGCAACGACGAATGGCTTGTTATTGGTAGGCTATCGACGCTAATAAACAAGAGTCGGGAAACGTGCTACTATCGGATACTGCCCCCGGTCGGGCCGCGCCCCACTACTATCAGCCCGCTGATTTCCCGGAGCGAGGGCACGCCCAGCACAGGGTGGGCTGCGCGCCATCTCCAACGGTAGCAGCCATGACCGCTGCCGCTGAAACCAACCTCACCTTGTATCTACCTGTACCATGCGCCAACATCACACCTGTCTTGCAATTCACGGCCTCGACTGTCGCCCGTCTCCCTCACCTCTCCCTCCCTCATAATGGTCGTCTACTCTTTCTACATCTTCGACCGCCACAGTATGCGGCCTCTCAATCCGCCTCTGCACCACATACTAACAAGGTCCTTCAGGTGAATGCATCTATAGCAAACGATGGATGCAGCCGCCACTTTCCACTGCCACCAAACCCGTTCGGCCTCAATCTGGCGGCAGCCTTGTCAGCGACGCAGACAGGGATTCCAGCAGTCGCAGAGCCCTGTCCAAGGAGGACGATGCGAAGCTCATGTTCGGGACAATCTTCTCCCTTCGGAACATGGTCAAACAACTCGGCGGTGAAGACGATACGTATGCCACACCTCGTTCGCTGCCTATCAGTCCACCGCTGACAATACACTGCCGCTCGAAGCTTCCTGTCGTACCGCACCGCTGAATACAAGCTCCACTACTACGAGACCCCTACCCGCCTCAAGTTTGTCATGCTCACCGATACCAAAACGAACAACCTTCGGATAGTTTTGCACCAAATATGGGCCAACCTTTACGTCGAGTTTGTCGTCAAGAATCCCATTGCACCCGTTGAACATCCCGGGGGTATCGGCGTAGCAAATGAGCTGTTCGAACTGGGTCTCGACAGCTTCATAGTGAGTAAAATCATGGACTCTGGAATCATCTCTAACAGGCGCGCTAAAGAACACCGTTTTCACTTCTTGAGAGCACCATCAATTTTTGAGACCAAGAGAACTAGGGATTCACAGCATTCCACTTCCACGGAAGAGAATATCCACGGCGCCAGGCTATCTCGACCATCTTTGCCAGGCTTACATTTCGTCAAAGCTTCCCGGCTGCTGTATTCAAATCACTGAAGATTACGGCAATAGTTCCAGAGTTTCTCTGGCCAGGGGCCCGGGTGTGAGGATGAACGTCTTGGAATACCAGGAGTAAGAGGTTGGATACCACAGAACGAAGTCGTTTCCATGGAACACCAGCGGAGAAGTGAGACAGTACTTGCGGTATGCCGGAGCCGATAGATATATCGCAATTCAAAGGAAGCGAATCATGACCTCTGAAGCCATGGGCAGTGTCTTAACTAACACCCCTGCACGATGGAATTTACTCACCAAAGATCTTACTATTCAAAAGCTCCCCACGTTTAATCGCTTCGTCGGAGCCCCCCCACTTCCATACTCAACGCCTAGCTACAGGCTCGAAATCATTGCAGAAGAGCAGCCATTGCGAAGGCAAAATGCCCATTCATATTGTGATGTTTCGTTCGATGTCTCAACTGCTTTTCTTGCTACAAAGTCTGGGCAAACCGAACGCTACGTCCTTTCTAAGCAAACAGCAGGGCAGCTGATCGATTGGCCAGCCACGACTTCCCAAGGCTGACATCACAAAACTGCTTAATCCATGCTGACTGTTCAGGAACAACGTAACCCCGAGCTCTCATCATCTACGTTTTGCAGGCAAGTTGCGCTGCTTTGGAAAGTCGAGGGGTATCTTGAGCTTTGCAATCTTGTGGTTCGTTGCCTCCGCCTTGGAGTATTTCTTTCCGCGTTCCTTCTCAGTTGGAACGCTGACTTTGCAGCCAATCTCGTGGAAGTACTGCGCGATTCTGCTGTCTTCTTAGCTACAGGCGGCCTCTCAGACCAGCTTGGGGATCATACTGCTTATTATCCACTTTGAGATCTTCTCTCAGGTCGAATGTGTCGACCTCATAGTCATCCACTACCAGAGCCATTGCTGCAACATGGGTGATGAGGTTGTCCACGTGCCATTTTGTCAATTCGCTGCGTGAAGATGAGCAAACCAGACTGGAAGAGTGCATAGTTTTGTGGGAACTTACTTTCCATCGGCAAACTTGCGTCTAACACTCTCTAAGAGTGCTCCGCTTGTGCTCGTTTTCTTCCCCAGCTCCTCTCTTGGCGGGATTCTCTTCGATCCGCTCCTTGATGGTTTGAGGGCCGCGAGAAAATCAATTAGAAGCTGGATGTACTTCAACACCTTGAGCTTCTTTTGAGCCTTCTTTTGCAATGCAAGGTTTCCAACCCGATGAAAAACAAAGCGACTCGTAGTCGTAAACCCTTCGCGCTTTTGAGCTGCATCGATCCACGGTTGAACATCAATCAGTCGCAAAGTGTCCTCTCCAATCAGAGATTCGGGCGTGTAGACTTCGACGGGGTTCGTGGCGGCCAAGTTGGCTCGTGGTCGGGGCTTTCCTTCGTCTACAGCAAGCTGGAGCGACTCTTTGGTGGGCAGGTCTGCCGTTGCATCGGAGACGGATTGAAGGACAGCAGCGGCCACCGAGTCCCCAGAAGCTCCAGAATCAGGGCCAATAGCATTCTCCGTGATGGAGGCGAGTGCCTTTTTGGCCTTCTTAGTACCGAACTCCTTACCAAGCTCTTGTCGAAGATTGAAATTGCTCTGCCGCTGATTTGCGACTGCCTCTTGGCGCTGAATCTTCATCTCTTCAGCTTCACTCCGCAACGTACTTCTCAACACGAGCTTGTGCGCCCTCATCATTTTGAGATCGCCGGTAGCTGAATCGTAGATGCCGATATAGTGCTCCAGAAAGGTCTCAGAGGAGCCATCGTGTTCTTCAGTTGCGGTAAAGTCGAGCTTTGGGTGGTCGGAGGCCTCGAGGAGCAGTTCGTACGACGAAGCATGCTTGTCGCTCAAATCCTTCGTGTAGGGATGAAACACGATGCTTGAAGGGAATACAACGCCAGGAGTAGCGACTAATGAATGTCAAGAATTAGTACAGTACCAGGCTTGAGCCAGAGGACCGAAGTTGCGCACCAACGACAGGGCCAAGCTCAGCATCGTCTTCGAGAAAGGAGACTTTAACGGGTGTGGCGGCCGCGTCAAGAGCTACCTTTTTTGCGGGACGGTCGGTACGCTGTACAGCGTTCCGTTTGCGCTTCTTTTCTGAATGATCGGTCATGACAGATCGTGGTGAATGGACTGGGGAGTGCATTACATGTAAGAGATGACAGTAGCTGCGGCGCGCGACATGAACTTTTTTGCCAAGCCTTTTTTATCGATAAGAACCGACGAGTGGATCTTGGCGTGGCACTCCCTTCGCAGTGGAGGGTCTGACGACACATCTAATGACGTCGGCACGTCGGATGGGCTGGCCGGAAACTACATGTTCATCTGGTGAGGCGTCATACGCGCTGTGTCTTCAACTGTCCTGGTCTTGTCTTGAGTCTTGACGGGAACTGCGGTGTCGTGTTCAGCAGGTACGACATGTTCCTCATTGGACCATGCTCAACTACATTGCTGCTGCTTCCCTGTTTCCTGACCTCGCCTCCCGTCGGTTCGTTGTTTTTATAGCACACCATCACCACGCTCTTCCTTGATCGCGCTGGCCTCATCCTCTCCTCTGTCTCAAAACACTCTCCCCGCCTCTGTCCACTGCTATGGCTTCATTTCTTGGCACCGTTCAAAATGTCGCGGCAACGTTCCAATCCAAGTCCATGGGCGTCATCGACGGTCTGTTTCCACCCGAGAAGCGGGCCGAGGCCCTTTCGAGATTGAAGACCTGGGCAGTTGCTAACCCCAAACTCGCTGTAAGCCGTCTTGTTCAATGACTCGTTGACTCGACCCCATGGCTGACGGTTTCAGGGCTTCCTTTTGGCCCAACTTGCGCTGTCTGGGTTTCCCCTCTTCCTATTCGGCGTCTTCACTGTCACCGTCTTCGTCTTCTCCCTGATAGTCGCGCTTCTTGTTGGCGTCCTGGTTGCGCTTCTTTTTACAGCTTTCATGGTCTTTGTCGCGATCCTCGTGGTTCTCCCTACCACATTCATCACTACAATGGGAGCAAGCTTCGTCTTCCTCTGGGGTCTTGGTGGATATTACATCGTCAAGTGGTTCAACCATAGCGAAGGCGCAGCCCCTGACGGCTCGGCCATTGGCGACAAACTAAACAACTTGACTGGCGGCCGCATAAGCTTCTTGATGGATGGCATGAGAAAGCAAGATGCCGAGGGTGGTCACAAAGACGCGAAACACAAGGACGCGCCGGGTCCCGGTCGAGCAGCTGACGATGACCGCAAAGATACAAAGGAGAAGGACTCGCAGACCTCCGCCCGCTCGCCAATTCCTTCGGGTCCAAGGAAGCTCAATCGAGAGCATATAAAGAATGGCGTAAGCAAGGCGGCTGATACCGACGATGTAAAGGAAAAGGCTACGGGCGCAACTAGCAGTGTGGCTAGTGTAAAGGGTGCTGCTGGTGGGGCTACTGGTCTGGTTTAGGTCTCAGGTGGATAGGTGCTCGTTCCCCCTGACTGTATTAGTATGACATTTGTAGACTGAGAAATTTATTAGCAGGTGCCATTTCATGTATCAAAGGTACAGTTTCTTCTCAGTGCGATAAATAATGCTGCATTAGTATACTTGGACATGTCTTCTACGTGCTTTTGCTCAAGGGTCGATCGCGCTTTACACCATTTCTTGAAAAGCGCCTCGCGCTCATGTTTTCGCAATTACTCCAACCGCCTTGCCTCTTGTTCTTCTTATCTCCTCGTCCACCGCTCGATTGGTGCCCTTTGCGCTTCCCATTGGCTGTGCTTTTGTTGTTGCTCCCACTCTTGCCTTTTCCTTGCTTCTTGCCCTTGATTCCTGCTCTTCTCTCTAGAAACCGCTCTAACCCCAGCAAGAGTGCGCATAGACCACTTAATCCAGGCGTTCGCTTTTAGAGAACTAAAAAGCCCTCCAAATCATCCAGTCAGTGCAGGAATCAAAGCACTCCCACAGCATCTGGAAGGGGATGGGCCTTGCAAGCCCACAACCCGAAGAGACCTTCATCATTACTGATGCTTCCTCGGTCGGTGAGGGTCAAGGCATCGGGGTCAGCATGGTTAGTATTTGAGCCAGACGATCGGCGACACAGACCAAAAGCCAGCAAGCAGTTGAACCTTGGACAGGTCAACTTGTCAATAATGGAGAATTTGATGCAATGCCTGTTGCTATGGAATTGGCAGCTGCTCAGACCTTCTCTCACAGAGATCAAGATCTTCGTCGATAATCAAGCTGCTAGCTAGCGAACACGTGCAGAATGGGATGCCATCGTACGCAAGGCAGCACCAAAGTCTGCCCAGCTGGATCGCAACACATACACAGCCAAGTTCAAGTGGAAATCTGGCACAAAATTGTAGTACCGACATCCGAGAAAGTATACTCATCAACACGCAAAGAATTTGAAGCCGCCTACGCACGTGAAATTGCAGACCTACAAACAATAGACACCTATGAATCAGTCCCGAAAGCACTCGCTGAGGGAGCGAAGGTCATCCCTCTCACAACAGTCTTCAAATACAAGTTCGACAACGAGGGCTTTCTGCTGCCTGGAACAGATGGTTTCAAAATACGTATCTGCGTTCGAGGAGACAAACAACATGAAGTTTTGGTAGACACCTACGCCGCAAAAATTGCCTGCACGGTCATACGCTTCATCTTGGGTCTGATGACCATCTTCAACCTCTCGTCAATGCAGTTTGACCTGAAAACGGTATACTTGCACTCTGAATTAGTTGGAGATGTCTTCTACTGGCCACTCCCTGGTATGGCCCCGTCCAACAAGATACTCAAACTACGGCGCGCAGTGTATGGTTTGCGGGAATCTCCGGCTCTCTGGCAAAGCACCCTGACTGAGGCTCTCGTCTCATTTGGCCTTACCCCCGTTCCCGGCGTTCCATGCCTGATGACCAACGATCACCTCATTGTCTTCTTCTATGTAGATGATATTGTTGTCTTATTCGCTGACGATGACCGCCACCACGCTGAGGCCTTTGCGACAAAACTCAGTAATCGCTTTCAAACAAAAGTCCTTGGAAAACTTCGCTGGTTCCTCGCCATGAACATTATCCGAGACCGAGAGAATCGACAAACTTGGCTAAGCCAGGAATTTTACATCAATAAGATTACGAAAAAGTTCCTTGCACCTGGCGCCCGATGCAAATCGACTCCCCTCCCTCATGAATTCTCCTTCGCACCAAACGACAGCCAAGCGTTCAAATCAATTCTCGTCCTCACTACAGTCGTGTACTCATCTGACATAGCACAGATAGCCAACCAATGAACACAACCATTCGTCGTTGCCAAGTTACAGCACCGAAGGCTGCGCCCATGAAACAGGTCCATGATAGCCAACCATTTCCCAAACACCCACCCTCAAAATCCCACCTTATTTGGACCTGCAGTCAGGTCCGTAGATAGTTTGGACGTTGCGCGCAAGGCCCTTTGGTCAAGATTGCAACCAACCATCCCTTCCTGAGTAGTCTTAGACTCCACCAGGACGTAGAGCAAAAATCAACCAATTAATCAATCAACCTGCTTCTCTCCTGGTGATGCTAAAGTAAATTTCCAGGTATGGTGAGGTCTTTGACAGAGTCGTCGAGTCGGTCATGGGCGCGGTGATCTGGCTGTGCTATGCTTGTGCTAAGCAAAAGTACGGGCACCCAGGCACCCAGGTTGCAGGGACCACGGCCGCGACACCGAACCATCCCGGATGGTCGTGGAGCCGTTTCTTTTCCATTACGTGCCGCCTGCGCGGAAGCATGCATCTCTACGCGCCCCCTAACTAGTCCCTGGGTGCCAATCCAAACCGAACACCACATGTCATTATTCCCGATGCTTTTCAGTTGGGAGAGTTCTTTGCTTGTTCTGGCCAACATGAGGCTCTATCAGAATTTTTGTCAACTCATGACCGTCGTATAATCATAGAACCCCCCCCTTTTGTTTGGCATTTTCTGTCCCCGCATGCGTTGATGTCTTCAAAACCACCGCCCATCCATGAGCTTTCGGCGGTCGCATGTCCTTCTGGATGCTAGTAATCGTCCCTGTGCTAGCCACTAACTCCCACCACACTCCCGTTTTTCTGCCGATCCTGTGGCTGGGCAATCTGTCGTAATTCAAACCGTTTACTCCATGTACCACGGCTGTCTTCCGTTGTAGCGAGCTCCGGGCACAACGAACGGGATCTCAATGGTGCCGGAGAACACGTTGTAGTCAGGCACTTGGCCAGTCCAGTCGCCCAGCTGCTCCTCCGGCACTCGCACAACGACGCCGCACTCGTAGTTGCGAATCGACATCTTCGGCATTTTGGCCCTCAGGTCAGGAGTAAAGGTACCCCAGGCGCTCTCCGTCAGATTATGGCTGCCAATGTAGACCCACGCAACATTGACGCCCGTTTCATTTCCCTCCTCCTTGCGCTGGCCGCGGGCCAAGATGATCTTGTTGTGGCTCAAGATACCCTGCCTCGTGGAGTGATGATCGCGCATAGCCTCTTGAGGAAAGACAGGAGTCTCAAAATACCTTTTATGGAACATGATGGTGCCAGCCGCATCGGGTCCACCCGTGCTCGATTCGATTGTCTCCTTCGTTGGGAAGTAGACTCTGAAGTTGGACGACACTTCCGCCGTCGAGGTGATCGCTGGAATCTTTGGATTGTAGGGCTTGATCTCCTTGCCTGTTCCATATCAGCAGAAGCGTAGCCTACGTCTGAGCGGGGAACCTTACCTTGAGCAGCGGCGACCATCTGCTCAAGAAAAGACGCCTTGAGGGCTCCAAGGGAAGACGTCGCATAGTCAAGCTCGATCGAGTCTGTCTTCAAGTCCAATGACTTGACGGCGCGGCCAAGACTCGAGATGCCAGTGAGATACGCCTCGTCGCGGTGATGAATGCCGGCACTGCTGGGTTCAGTAGATGCAGAGCACGCTTTTCTTTTCTTTTCTTTTCTTTTCTGGAAGACTTACAGCGAATGAACAAAAGCGACACCCTTGGTAGACGAAAAGTCAAAGCGAAGGAAACTGCTTAGGAGACTGTCGCGCAATCCAATGCTGCGAAGGTAGTGGATCAACTCTTTGGCAAAGGGCGTCAAATCCTCCTCCTTTTCAGACTGACCCCCGGGAAGGCGTGGCAGGTCAATTAGGAAGACGGTGTTCTCCATGTTGCCCCTCTCACCCCAGTCCCATTCTGTGATGTTGGCCGAGGTTACGACGATGCGGAGAAACTTGGGGAATGACAGAAGGAAGAATTTGGCATGAAACAGCACCCGAGAGCCAGTCATGTCGGGAAAGCAGATTTGGACATTGGGCATCACTTTGACGCCTTGCTCCCAGTCCTCGCGCATGTCCTTAGAGGATATGCCACAGACCCAGAGCTGTTTGGTCTTTGCGTCGTTGATCTTGCGATACCACCAAGGAACATCAAACTGAAAGGCACTGAGGACGACCAACTTCAGATGATTCTTCTGAAGAATCTCCTCAATCTTGATATCGCCTCCGCGCGGCTGCCCGAAGCACCATGTCCTCTTGATGGTCGGGTTCAGAAATTCAGGTTCAAGAGAAGGGATGCCACCTCCTTCAGTAAATGTGTTATCGTCACGAGGTCGCGGCTGAACGTAGGTTGGCTTCGGGACATCGTCATCATCGAGCCTCGCCTGGGCGAACGATTGGTTGCGACGCATTGCAGTACCAGGCTCACGCCTGATGTCGCTCGAAGCGCGACCTTCACCGCCATCGTCCTGACGAGTCCTCTTGGAGTCACAACCGTCGTCGGGGTGAGGACTGGTCTGATCGAGCTCTCGCTTGCGCGCGTTCTGGCGTTCCGTACGGTCGCGCTCCATTTGCCTGCGGTCGAGAGTCGCGAGCGAGAAATCACGGTTTGTTGGAGGAGGTTGCTGTGAGTCGTCCGAATCAGAGTCTATGTCAATGATTTCAATAGAAGAAGCCACTTGAGCGTCACCAGTATTGTTGCTTGTGGCCGGCAAAGGACGCGAATGCGAGGAAGAGGCGGAGTTGTGGTGGGTTGAGACGGCGAGATCCTGCTCGAGCGACATTTCAATTGCTCGGCGCAAGACTTCTTCATCAGAGTCATAATTGGGGGAAGACATGGTGGTCGATGAGCAACGCGGTGAATATGCATATGTGTCGGAGGAAGATGGTGAAGTTTTATGTAGTCGTCTGGCGCGTTCTACCTTGAAGCCGACGCGATCGATAGCACGCCTGGTCACGTGAATGTACTACTTTGTGCCGAGGTTTCCCCAAAGTTGGCCCGGCGAATATCTCGTCTGTTTCTCCGCTGTTTTACGCATTTGCCGTTTATGCCTCTTCCTGTCCGACACCGGTGGTCGTGGATATGCGCCGCCAGTTTCCTGTATCCATATCTGCAATGTTCCTCTCAGCAGGAATTTTGATCGCCTGGGTGGTGGTAGAGGGCATAACTGTCGCTCTTTTGCAATCCTTCCTCATTTCGCCTGCCTGATGTGTGCCCTTTCATCATCGCGCATCTCTCATCTCCCGGCTAGCGATATAGGTTTTGGTGCAATCTCTCCACCACGCATTGGGGCGACAAAGTCCTACTCTGCACCTCCTCGTGGTGTCGCCTGGTAATTCTCTCTGAGGGGCTGAGCAGAGAGGCAATCCTCAGCTCCAGAGGACTCCCATCCGCTCCCGCGGTTGCGCTGGCTTCGTTTCTCGACACGAAATATGTTCACCCCCCTCACGAAAAACTCCTACAACGGCAACTCCCCTAGAGGAGTCTGGAGATCACTGCTCTTGTGCAGCCAGCACGCTCAACATCGGCTCCTCCCTCTCAGGACCCCATCCATTTTCTGGTCCCGCAGCTTCGTTTGGCTGTACTGTTAGCCATAGATTCTTAGTTGTCCTCTAAGGACCCACGCGGTCAGGACGAGTAGGGCACTCATGTGATC
>JAIFKG010001422.1:0-29362 GCA_020351975.1 Phyllosticta ampelicida
CTGGAAAGAGCTTGGAAGAGGAAATCAGGGCAAGGGGTGAAGCCGAACCCATGGCGGACGACGGCTACTCCAAAGACCCCACAGGCCTTCAGTCATCCTACGCTCGCGAAGTGAAGGCCGTTCGGAATGGTGAGAAGAAGTCTCTTGCAGAGGAGCTTGAAGATGCACCCACGGGTGCGGGCTTCTATTCGAATATCTGCTCGAACAAGTTTTCAACTCCCAAGTCTGTCGAGAAACGTCGCAAAGAAACGTCGCCAGAGGTTGTCAAAGATTGGTACGGCTATTCCCTGCAACCACTTAGCCTTGAGACTTCGCAAGAAGGGGAGTTTGAACAGCGCAAGAAGTTCAAGGATGGATATTTCAATGCCAAAAGCAACCCTTCCAAAGATACAAGCTCAATAACACCAAGACAGACAAGCTCATCTGGTCCCCAGGACGCCAAAACACCATCACCGTTCGAGGCCAAGAAACCTATGGAAAAAGTGAATGGGCTCTTCACTGATGTCTCCTTATCTAGAGCACTCCGCGAAATTTACGAGAAGCACTACGGCAAAATCACCTACGACCATCGGCAACCGTCAACTCCGTTATCAGTTTCTGCAAAGCTCGAGAACGAGAGACGTCTAGATGAGAGCGTTCACCAAAGCCTTTTGGACCACGAAGCTAAGAACCCAGACAAGTACAAATTCAGACCTGACAACCTTGAGGCTGAGCTGGCCGCTCAGAACTGGGCTGTCGAAAAGGAGGTGCCAGTGAAAGAGATCCGTGCGGAGAAGGTGCCAGAGAAGTCGGACACTACGCAACCAGCATCTGCGCCAGCTTCCAATGAGGACAACAGTTCAAAGACCCAAGCGCGATACTATAAGCTACTGGCATATGACCGTAGCTCGCGAAGCGTTGAGATCTCAGAAACTACATCTACCGTCAAGTCGTCTGGCGAGATGCCCGTCTCTCTGAGCGTTGCGTTGTCCAAACTTGCCAACCCGGTCAAGTTCTTGCCTCACCTCAAGCAACTCGGAAAAGAAGGCTACGAGCCCGTCGCCAGCACTGCCGACATTCTCGTCCTCCGTCTCCGTGATGGCCACTCCCCTCCCTCCGACTCAACGCGCTCCAAGCCCCCGCGCGCCAACCCTATCGACGGTACCACGATTCCGCTCCCGCCGACACCCACGACTATGAGTCCCACCGGGTTCGTCAACTTGGATCCCGTTGTTGACCAAGACAGCCGAAGCATGGCGTCGGAGAGCAGCACGCCATTGTTTGACGAGATTTCGTCGAACACCGGTCCAACCTATCACACGCACCGCAGCGGCAAAAAGGTGCGCCGTACCGAGGCCGTCTTTACCGGCCAGCGGCACACCAGGGCTGAACAGGAGAAGCACAATCGGAGACAGGGCTTGCGCACCGTCTTGACGACGCTCATCTGGGCGACAGCTACTTGCTACATCGCGGGCGTCGCGGGGGAGGTGGCCAAGGGGTACTGAAGGGTTCAGACACGAAACGAAGCAACGCAACGCATGGATGGAATCGGGACATTTGGACTTGGTTACTTGTGATTGGCGAAATTTTGTTTTTTTCTTGTATTTACGATGAGGGAGGTGTGGATATGTGATTCCCTGTCATTGCTCAATCTTCGCTCTCCAAACATAACAGCCAAACAAGACTTGTGCTGCTCTGCCATCTCAATACTCTCTGCCTTTATCAGTAGCTAGTTACCTAGTTTAGCCAACTAGATGTCAATCACAATTTTCACTTCTTGACGCGGACTACCTATTATCGCTGGCGACTCGATGTTCATGGAATCATAAGATTTGCACCCATATATTACCTAGCTGAAGTGGCCGTCAAGGAGTATGCATGTATGCATGGTGTAGTGGACATGAAGATCATCAAGTGAGGTAGGTAGGTATCATATACAAGATAGGAGAGAATAAATATGCCAAAAGAAGGAAAGAAAGGAAATATTGACTCGCCGACGCTCTTGCTTCCACTGCTACTCGATGATAATTATGATCATGATGCTGGTAAAACAAGAAAACCTGGCAAAATGCACGCAAGGAGTAAGATGGAATGGATAGAAAACGAGGAAAACGAAAAGTGATGCTGGAGGTCAAAGAGACACCAACCAGTGCCGCCTGATTATCTGGTTCGTCCTCCCGGCCATATGCAATTCCGGATCTTGCCAACGGTGGCTGCTGATGCACCTTTAGTTAACTGTTCAATGCAAACCGTTCCGTTTGAATGCTTTTGCCTTGCCTTGTGCAAAACCCATGGGTGGGTGGGGTGAGTAGATCCCAAGAAAACCCCCCACCCACATCCACCATCTCCAAAAACACATTCTTCAGGAGAAATATGTAGTCACTCCGCGGCTAAATCAGCTCTCACGGAGCAGCCTCGCTGTGCGAACGCACAGCCTCAACGGCGGAAAACCCGCCTCATCTTATTACCAACCCACGAGCCCGCCGCACCGACCGCCGAGATGGGCGTATTCGCCCACCCAAACCAGCGGTTACGCCTGCGGTAACTGGCATAACTGCCGCCGCTCCAACGCTTGCTTGACGCATTGGTGGACGAGGTGGCACCACTCGTACCGTCGGAGCCACTATTCGAGCCGGCCCAGCGCATGCCCCAGCGCATCTTGCCCTCAGCGACGCTCTGGATGATGTTGATGACAGCAAAGGCGCCCGAGCCTAGAGCGCGGAACAGGGCGACGGCGGCGACACTCCACAGGATGAACTTGAGGTAGAAATTGGAGCCGACGTCGCCGACAGGGTAGGCCTCGGAGACGGCCATGGCCAGCACCGCGTTGGCAATCAGCCACACCACCACCATGTACGTGCGCACCGCGCGGTAGTAGTCTTCCTGCGCCTGGCTCTCCGACAGCCCTGGGGACGGCACCTCGATGCGGTCGCGCAGGTTGCGCAGCGCCTCGTCGTAGCACGAGTCGATGTCGAGCTGGTCCGACGGTATCTCGAGCTCAACGACGCCGGCCGTGGCGCTACCGCGCGCGCTACCCAGGTCCGTCTTTGCGACGTTGTCGCCCTTAGTGCCCCAGGTGACGTCGTGAGCGTTGCAGAAGGCGTAGACCTGCAGCGTGCAGATGTAGCTGGGCAGCAGGGCAAAGTACTGGGCCGAGCTGGTGAACATGTGCCACGGGTCCAGGTACAGAAAGGACGAGAGGAAGTAGAGGCCGATAGTCGACGCGGTAGAGACAATCATGTTGGTGAAGATGTTGTTGCCCAGCGAAAACTCGGTCGACGGGTCCTTGATCTGCGTTACCACGATGTAGAGCGAAGCGAACGTCGTGTAAACCATGATGATGCTGTACACGATCATGCTGAACAGAAACATCTTTTTCGCGCCTTGCGGCCGGTTTCCCATGGACAGAATGAATTGCGTGCAGATGAGAAGAACGCATGCGTACCGCAGCACCACGAAGATGACCTTCCCGATATTGTGTCCGAAAGGATCGAGCTTGGGGTCCGACAGCGATCCCGCAATGAAGTAGAACGTCAGGTAGAAATTGGCGAGGGAAAAGTACGTGAAGAGTAGGGAGACGAATTGATACATGAACTCGATGTGCAGCAGAAACTTGCGCCAGAGCGTATGGTCCGTTAGCCAGACCTGCTTGAAATGGAGCAGCGAGTACACGGCCGCGAAGAAGGCGCCGTTGAGCCAGCGACGTCTTTGCGAGATGAACTCGGGTACGGCGTCTGTGAGAGTCAGTCTTTACCTGCCTTTAGATATGAAGCTCTTTACTTACCTGGCACGTCGGTCTCGCCCGTTGCACGCTTGACGTACCTCAAGACCCAGCGCTCGTTCCTCTTGGCCACCAGCTCCCAACACAGGATACGATCCTCAGCTAGGTACATGTTTGCGGTGAAGACGTCGGCGTCTTGCCCATGCAGCGTCTCGCCCTTAAAATACTGGCTCAGCGGGCCATGTCCCGTTTCGTCGTTTTGGAGTGCGTGGTAGCGGTACGCACTGAGCGCTCCTGGAAGCACTGTGATATATCCAAAGACCGATTCCAGCGGCTTGTCCAAGATGTTGGACATTTTGTACTCGAAGTTTTGCGAGGCCACAAGCGGATTGAGCAGGCCCAGCCACCCCTTGCCCTTGCCGGCCTTGATTTCTCCAGCCGCTCCGGCGACGTTTGAGTCTGTATCAAACGCCTTCCAGAGGTAGTACAGAGACTTGGGGCCTGGCTTGGTGCCGACGTCGAGCAAGATGCAAATATTCGGGTTCAGCGCGCGGCCAAAGGCGTTGAAGAACCAACGGTGCGAGTTGAGTTTCTTTGCGTTCTTCTCCTTGAGACAGAAAATAATTTGGCAAGGCACAATGCCCTTTTCCGCTCCTTTGAACTTGAGGTCTGCGTCAAGAGAAACCTGGGTCGTGTATTCGTACACGTGAGCCGTGACCTCCTTATCGTTGACAGTATTTTTGGCGATGCCTTCTTGGTAGCATCCCATGGCAGCGAGAGCGTCGAGGACTCTGGGGTGCACTTTGGACCGTCCGTCGGAAATGATGCAAACAACTATCTTTTGCCAGCCGTCCTTGCCCCACGTCCGACTCTTTGCACGAGAGCAGAAGTGCGAAATGTTTCTCATGACGCCGTGCATCGTGCGCGTAAAGTCAATCTCATTCTCGTTGTACATGGTGATGGCGATGAAGAGCTCCGTCTCGCGCTCTGTTGGACCAAAGTTCTGGCGCACCTTGTACCCCTTGTCGACAAAGTCGTCAGGGTCGCAAGTCACGGCCGTGTATCGCATGTGTGTGAACTCGGTGCCGTCTTTCCTCGGCAGGAAACTGTATAGCGTCGTAGGGATCTTGCACTCGAGAATGAGCTCGCCGTTGACGAGGCGGACTTCGCGCTTCTCCATTCTGGCTTCACGGGCTCCACGACGCTCTTGTCTCCCTGCTGGAGCAGGTCCCACGTGCTTTTCGCCGTAGAACTCGTCGGTAAAGGTCGAGTGGCTATTGAACGAGTTTACACTGTGCAGCTCGGGCCTCTTTTCGTCATCATCAGGCCCAAAGACGTCGTCCTCGCCGTCAATGTTGATGGTTGCTTCGCTTGCCTTAGAGTCTGAAGATCCTGGGCGTCGGGGAAAGAGTGGCTGCGGGGGCAACGGACGTCTGGCACCGCCAGCGTAGCGAGAGGACGGAGTTCCTGGTCGCGGGCTACCGTTGATGTCAACGGGCTCAAATCCCGCATTTGAGACGGGCGGGCGAGGCCAGTCGGAAGGACGAGTTGGTGACCAAGGTCTGGTTGGGGATGTGGAGCGAAGTGGGCTGGCGGTTCGCCATGGCATGTATGCGTCGCCTATGTCCGGTGGAGGCATTTGAGGAGCGGCATCCAAGACAGATGAGCCGGACAAAGGCAGGTCGGTCGTCGAAGATTGGTAGGTTGACTGAGGCCTATCAGTAGCTTCTGGCGAGTCTTCTTCTTGGTCGACAGGTTTGCGCTTGACGCGAGTCTTGAGCTTGACCGTCTTCTTGATCTTGTCGGTGCCGCGCTTGAAAGCGGATTTTGGTTCAGGATCAGATGGTGGTAGAGGGGCTTGAGCTGTGGACAAGGACTCTTCCACTTCGCGAAGGAAGTCGGCAATGGCATCTTCAGCATGCGAGGTTGCTGGGGCATAGTTGATACCATCATTCACCGCTCTCTCGGGTTCCATGTCCGTGAAGCGGGTAGGACCGTGAGGCGAGGGATGAGAAAGTGGAGGAGCAAAACTAGTAGCCTCAGGTAGAAGTGTCGCTGAAGGATTGGGGGTCACTGACGCTGGAAACTCTTCGAGGTCGTCGCCATGAGTCAACAGACGCATAGTTGCGCCGCCTTGCTGCTGGGCCTGTGGGTAACTCTCATCGTCGTCGTAGTAGCCCGGAGGGGCGCCGTAGCCCGAAGAGCTTTGGTGAGGGTCCATGAAGCAAACAACAAAATACGCAGTTATGCGCGGAATGTGGGCAATGTGTTTGGAATGCGGATGATTTTAGGATACTGTGGGGATTCGCTGCGAGCTGCAACGTCTGTGGGGTATGGGGAAACTGGATACAATGATTGTCTTCGCAGAGGCTCGCAGAGGAGCAGAAACGACTGAATACCAGCGGATTAAAATTGTAAAGTAATGACGGAGGTTGGCAAGGCGTCGAAGTGAAAAATTGCCAGGAGGTTGTCGTGTGGATCCAGAAATATACAAGGCGGCTGGACGATGGCTGGGACATGCAGCCTTCCAGGTAGGCGCCTAGTAAACAAGGCGTTGCCAAAGTGACGAGTCAGTATCACCTTATCGATAGCACGGGCCGGCAAGCCCTGCCAACCAATGGATCAACCAATTCCGTCATCACAACTCGCGCTCCGGCTTGGCCCCTACAGCATGCACCTCCTTCAACACCGACTGTTGACACCCGTCCTTGCTTCAGAAATGAAGCAAACCTTTTTTGCTGACGTCCTTGTTGATGCACCGGCCGCTATACGTGTGTGATGCATTAGCGACCGTTTTCTCCCAGCTCAAGTAAAGACACTTTTTCATCCCTAAGAACTGCGCGCCCTCGTCCACTCTGGACCAACGTGTCAGTGAATCGCATCACAACATCCTCATGGTCCCTGAGAAGCAGCGCTTCGTTTGCGCCGTGGCACGAATTCCCGAGGCTGTCGCTACAGCGGTAGGTCGCAGCAGAAGGCTTGACTCCAATAAGCCGCGCGGCACACGGGAAACATCCAAATTGCCAACAGGGGTTATTGAGTGGACAGAGGGCTAGCTCTCAAGCACCTCTGACTTAGCTGTGGAGTTGAAATCTTTCTTGCCTTCAACTGTGCCCCTGGACGCTGCGCACTCTTGTCGCTAGAGCCAACGGTTCAACACTCTGCCGGTATTCGGCCGGCCTTCACATCGGCTCATACGTGCCGATTGAGCTCACGGAAGGGGGGAAGCCAGATGTAAGGAACCACTTCAGGCCAGTGCCTTTCGCTTCAAATCGCGCTGCCTTCAAAGGGCCGACAGCGTACGGTCGAGATAAGCCCGTCCTGGCCATACAAGCAGGCCTCTGACGACTGATGAAATAGCCGCCAAAGTCTCTGAAGTCTTGTATCTATCTGGTAGTTCTGGCAAATGGGGACTCGGCTTCCGAAAAGTTCTACACTCACTTTCCCAAGTAAAAGAAAAACTGTTGTTCGGTTCGCTGAAGCGTCCATCACTGGTCCCAGCACTCCTTCCTTGTCCGTCCCGCGTTTTGCATGCAACACAGCCACTCCCTGACGCCTTTTAGGAAGGAAACCCTTGAGTTGCCAGAAAACGGCTAACGATTCTCTCTCCGCTTCGCTTTTATGGATATTCTCATTTTTTGCAAATGTCTCAAGCGATGCTGCTAAGCGTCGTCTTGGTCCTCTTCGTCCTGCTTGCGTCACCTGGGTGTTCTTTGCCTGTCTCTCAGTCGTCTCGAGATGCGAGACGGAGTAGGCGAATATTGGACCCTGCCTGCAACCCCGAGAATGGCAGAATAATCAGTCGAGATCGTCTAGTACTGAAGGTGGATTGTCCGCATTGTCCTTTGGAGGGACTTGTAAAGGATGACGAGTGGAATCACGAGGATGCAACGCTGGTAAAAGGACCCGACCCAAGGTTTTACAACCACCTCTGATTGATGGCAGATATACGACCTTGTCATCCCGAAACAGAGCTCTCGCCATCTACAGTGGAAGATAGGCAGACCCCATCAGCCTAACAACTACGCGAACCTCTACCCACCAGGACCCTTCCTCGGAGTCACTCCCTTTACCCGAAGCATCAACGTCATCGGACCCCCTTCGCGCACCATAGACGATTACTTGGCCGACGATTTCAACTCCGTCCCCCTGGAAGTTCCAGGAATCGTTGAGGCAATCAGTATACCGAACCGCTTTGGCTGGAACATTACGCGGGTCTCGTACATCAACGGTCTTTTCTATGCCAACCCGAGTGATCTAAGTCACATACCCGTCGCTATCGTGTACCTCTTGCACCGCATCACCGGACAAAGCGAGATTGCTTGGTGGGAATTACAAGACGTGCACGAATTCCGCATGAATACGTCAAAACCCGAAATACCACTGCTTTTGAACGAAAAACTCTTCCATAACGACCGCGCCTGGCTACAGCCTCAGTGCGACTGTAGGACACTTTCGGATCAGATGGCCCGATGGTTGGTGTTTGGCATCTTGGCCGTCTTGTTCTTGGTCGTTGGGGCGTATTTTGAAGGCAGAGTGGTTCAGGTGGCCAGCCAAGGCGGGTGCTGCGACTGCACAAATGGGAAGTCCGATTTTGAGAGTGATTCGGATGGCGATAGTGTCGACGAGGTATTGGAGGAGAGACTTGAGAGACACCCCTGACGTATCCTTCGGCGAGGCGGGCAGGAGTGTGTTTCTTGTCGGCCATCATTTCCTCTTGTAAATTGTTGTAGACAGCCTGTACAAGAAAACGTTTTCGGATGGCCCAAGTTGCCGCAATCAGTATGCGCATGGCCTTCAGTGACAGTCTGGACCGCTGATGTCAAAGCTTCAGCTGCCACTGACGTGCTCCACATTAGGAAATCGTGACGTAGCCCTCCCAAAGAAACAGTGAGCGGCCTCTTCCAGTCCCCTCAGTATTTACTCTTGAATACCAACGTCAGATATTGCAAAATCCCATTCCACGTCGATTCAATCAAACAAGATGCCGGACTTACTTCCCTTTTCATGCGCCCTCGTCACTGGCGGCGGCGGTGGCATCGGCAAAGCGCTCGCCTCCTACCTGATCAAACAACACAACATCAAAGTCCTTCTAGCCGGACGCACCGAATCAACACTCGCATCCAGCGCACGCGATATCGGAGCAGCATGCTACTACGTGCTTGACGTCGGCGACACAGACAGCATCGCACCATTCATCGCCAGAGTGACGGCCGAACATCCCGAGCTGGACTGCCTCATCAACAACGCGGGCGTGCAGCGCCCACTTGACATCAAGGAAGAGGCACCAGAAGATTTCCTCGAAAAGGCGGACAACGAAATCAACATCAACGTCAAAGGACCACTCCACCTAACCGTCGGCCTACTGCCGCACCTGCGCACGGGAGCCCGAGCCGGCACCGGCGCCGCCATCATCAATGTCTCCAGTGTACTCGGTTTTGTGCCGTTCAGCATAATCAACCCTGTCTATAACGGCACCAAGGCGTGGCTGCATTCCTGGACCATGAATTTGCGGACACAATTGCACGGGACGGGGGTTAGCGTTGTCGAGATTGCGCCGCCGACTGTAGCGACGGATCTGCATCGTGAGAGAGAAGACCCCGATGATAATAAGAAGGAGAAGAATCCGGATACGTTGGGTGTGGAGGAGTTTGTGGAGGAGGTAGGGAGGGGCCTTGTGGAGGGGAAGGAGACGATTGGGGCCGGCATGGCGACGGGGGTCGTTGACAGGTGGTTTGGGGAGTTTGGAGATATGTACAAGGAGTTCGAGGAGAAATGGAAATGAGACAAAGCAGGTAGTAGTTTTTTGCTGTCATTTATCTTGAGTGAGTGGCAAGGCAGTAAAGTCCTAATATGGACAGAAAATGTCGGCCCTTGCACCTCATATCACTCCCACTTTGAACTATCGTACAACATCATCATGTGCTTTGAATTCTAACCATTTTCTACTGATCGTAAGACTATCGCACCACTCTCACGTTGATCCAGCATGAACAGGTACCTCTAGGCTTATACTGCTTGGGTGAAATATTAGGTATATAAGCACTTCCATAGCGATAGTTCAAAGAGACAAGGGTTCAGCCAACTCTCTCCCCTCATACGAAAAATAATTTGGAAAAAGAGATTTGATATTGAGCGCAACACAAGTGAGTCAAGAGCCAGGACCTAAGCCCTGATTTAATAAGTTCGATGGATGTAGCCAGGGCAGTGAATGTAGAAAAAAGCTCTTCTAGTCCTCAGAGCCGGGAAACCGGGTCCATCCAAGCTTTCTAGAAGAATACTTGAGAAGCAATTGGAGTTGCACACTCTATTTCAGACCATCTTGTAGTAAGAATTACGCCTTTAGTCCTGGAAATCCAGTCGATGGTAGTTTGACGGACGGCCAGATTAGCCTGGCCCAGGGCAAGGTGCCAGATACCGAAAGTCCCGGCACTCATGAGAGAGAATGTGATATTGAATTTTGGCGTAGAGGTGAGCGAGGAGCATTCGGCTCATCGGAACTGAAAGAGTCGGTGTGGAAGTTTTTAAGTGCCTTGTCCTAACTCGTCAGGGAGCATTTTTGATGCCAACCCTCCGCAAGGGGCGGCCGTCGTACCTGGTTGGGCGTGCCCCCCATAAAAGTACAACAGGTCTTCAGGTGCATGCCTACATTCTTAAAATTGTGGACACAGGGAGCAGTCGTAGTCATGAGCGATGCGTCCGGCAGCGCATTAAGTTTGGTGTGTGGCGGCGACCACCTGTGCCACTAATTTTTGGATGAGTCATCACAGCACAGACCATGCTCGGAATCGTCGTCACGTCCCTGAGGCGCGGCCACTCCGGCACCGACCAACCTCTCCCAACCTCCCATATACCAACACTCCATCGCCATTTCATCCTCTGCCGAGAAACCTCGTTTGACAAGCTACTTTCCAGGTTTCAAGGCGCCTGCCCAAACAGGCGGCCGTGTATGTCTGCTTTGCGGCTCCTCTGAGGCAAGGTTATTCGCGAGCAGGCCAACTGCCAGAATCTACTCACGGAACGACCGCCTCGTGCGGCAACCTTCCGTGAAAGATCTGGGGTCTGTAAAGGGACTTCGGTCGCCGTCAGCGTTACTTTGCTTTACGAACTCGCAAGGCTGGACATACAGGGACCTCGGGCTTCGCGTGCCAACCCGATCGATCACGACGACCAATACCGACCACGGCTATACGACTGCTCCTTGGACTTTAGGACTGGTGTTTTTTTGATTGAGAACGAGGGGAAGAGTAGACATACGAGGAGCGCCAAGGCGCTGGGTCCGTACGGGTTGTCAAGAGATTCGGGGCTTAGGTATTTTGTTGCAATGGCGTCTTCATCACCTACAAACGCGAATATTCACTTTTCCGGCGCTTACACTGTTGCTGAATGGCAATGCTCCCAAAGTGTTTTCAGGCACCTCATCCATCCCGACCCGTCGTGTAATATAACTTGCGACATTCGCCTCGATGCCGATTCAAAATCTGCGTTATTCAAACTCCGCATTCCGGTCGCATTAAAGGCCCAACGTACAAAAGCGTCCATCTTCTTGTCGATACCCCCAGCGTACATACTTTCCTTGAGCAGTGGAAATGATTCTGTTCCAGATGTGGTCCGCGGAAAGCTCAATACCCACGTGACGAATCTTTCCTTCAAACTCAGCAATGCACCTCTCGTTATCGCCCCTTCTGTACCTTTGACGCCCAAGAACAAAAACGCGGGAGATACCTTAGAGATGCTGCAGTCATTGGCATCTTCTACTGCTTTTACTCTATATATACCTAGCAGATACATCTCTAAACACAGCCTAGATGTATTATGCTATTTGGCAAACGAAACGGACTTAAAGACGCACCCAAAAGAGGCAAGCTTGACCTCCCTATACGGCGGGAGTGGAGCCAAGTGTTTTGCCGGAGACGAGTTTACGTTTGCTGCACCAACGGAGAACCGCTCTTTGGCCACGGAGAACAAATCTGCGGCGGAGAACTACCCACCTGCAGAGAGCCCACCGTCTTATGATGAGCTTGCTCCTACGCCGCCACCGTTTCCAGAGAAAGAGAAAGGTTCGCAAATCCGCATTCTGATACCTCCCGCTCGCTGATTATTAGACATAGCAGAATCAAACGCTGAGTCCGAGACACCCTCGAAGCGGCGGCGCATCGTAAATTCGGATGCTCCCAATGACGACGCAGTGAAAGATGCGCGTATCAACGAAATCTTCAGCGCACTTTTCAAACAACAGGAATCTTCGCTGCGCTCCAACATCCTTGCCGAGACCCAACGAGCAATCAACGCTCAACTGGAGGCCCTGGAAACAACGCTCACAGCCAATTTCACGTCGCGCCTCGACGCGCGGGTGGCAGAGTTGCGCGACGAGCTCCGCTGCGACATAGCCGCCGTCAACGCGCGGGCACGAGAACTGTCATCGGACCTGGAACGCGTCGAGGAGCGCGTCGAGGCCCTGCCAGACGAGTTGCTGGGCGAGGCGGAGAGTACGATGGAGATTAAACTCGACGACAGAATCATGGATATCAAGGACGAGATGTCGGAATACGTCAGGGAAGAGTTGAAGAATACAGAGGATAAGATTAAGGAGGGTCTGAGTAGCGCGAGCATATCTTTGCAATTTGATTGATATCCATATCAAGAGCAAGCTGCTTGAATGCTTCTCATACTTGTCATACGAGAAGTTCAACTGACCAAGTCTTCTGGCCACGAGGCCCTCGAATGCTCCTTACGCCCCCGCAGTCTTCTCGGTTTGCAAGGACGTGGACGACGAGTTCCGTCGCCAATCATTCTGTCGGGTTGGAGTGCTCCGATGTTGCAGCGACTGATGCAACAGGCTAGCACTCCACGCTTTCAAGCACGAGATTCAATTGAAAACTGCGACGCCTTGGAACTGCGTGTCCAACATGAAAGGAAAACTTCATCCGCGTTCCCACCTCACGTCTCGTTCTCTCTCGTCTCAGCTCGTCCAATTGCCTTGCAGTGGCGTACCCTTGACCTACGACCTCCATCGGCTTTCCCAAAACAGCAACCCTGCCCCTCGCCGGTTCGGCGTCCACCTTCCTAGCGTAACGTCCAATATAGACCGCGCCCTTTTCCCCGGTTTTTTTCTCTGTGGGGTTCGGTCAGACGGATAGGCAGGCGCGCTCGAGCCCCTTGCGGCCGTGATGTGGTCTGGCGCGCATGCGCCCTCGAGACGGGGCCGCCCCTTTACAGATGGCACTCGTGCGCTGCTCCGCATTGGATGTGTGCGTGAAGGGCAGAGTATGGCTACAACATCGAGAAAATGGGTGTCTGATGGGTGCACTGGGCGGATCGGCAGGACTGTCGTCCAATGTTTCTCATCGTCTTCGCCTCTATTTCGACGGTCTTGGCTGGGTTGAGAAAAGGGTCTTGTTTCTTTTTTTTTTTTTTTTTTTTAATTGTGTGCCGTGGGAAAGGATATAGGGCACGGAAAGAGTCGTTGGGATTGGAGTCTGAATTGGACCGCTATTCGCGAGTTCCTTCGAAAGGTGAGGGAGTTCCTCGCATTGGAAACGAAACGGAAATTACTTGCGAGAAATACAGGTGATAGAACTGGAACTCAATCTTTGAGATTTGCAAGAGAAAATGACGATATGTGTTGACATGATCGGTGACTCTAATTTTCAGCTGTACGCACCAACCACACATGACTGCCACCCTTTGCCATGGTTTCTGTTTATCCCTCCGTCCAAATTTCCTCGATCATAGACAATTTACAATCATGTCATCACGAATCCCAAGCCATCAGCTTAATAGCCGCGCCCACAAACCACCACAATCATCAGCATCACGAACTAATCACAAAAAATCAATCAAACAAGTTCAGGTGCCTCAAAAAATTTAACCCATCCACGCTAGCATAAAAGAAAAACAGGGCGAAAGCAACTCACCAAAATAGGCTACCACACTCACGGCGATCAACATGCAGCCAATCGTCGCCATGACCCGCAGGTCCGATCCCGTCACCAGCCGCGTGTCGACCATGATCCTTGCGACGCTCTAAGATAGAAATAATGATGCGCCAGTCGTACAGCAAAGCATGTGGATCGTTACTTATCACTGAGTAGGGACCGAATATTTGGCCGCGGGATTGCAATATGGACCAGGGTATACTGCTCGTGCTTCTGCACCACTACTGTTGCTAAGCCAATATGCTGTACTGCCTCCAGTTGGTAAGAGCAGGCGAAGGTCAGTAGGAACTTGTAAGGACGTAGTACGCGTGCCAAAGTTGCAGGAGCCGCCGCAATAGACGGGCAGGCGGATAGACACGGAGGCTCGGACCAATCCTCGTGCCAATGGCAGGTCATGGTCGTTCAGCTTGCAAGGCCGTGCCGTTGTAGTAAGGGCAAGACAGAGTCGGACGCAGGCGGAGATGGACGGATTTCTGTCATGTGTCGTCCAAGCGAGCCTAGGGGTCGGCTAGGCCAGGCCAAGTCAAAGCGTAATAGAGATAATAGGACAGGACAGTACGGGACAGGGCATCAATCGGATCTCAGCGAGTAGTTCAGCGAGCCGTTTGTTGCGCGCATGCGTGCGTGACGTTTTTTCGCTCCCTTCCGTGGCTGCAGGTAGGCGCGCAGATAGATTCGAAGGAGCATGGAGATCAGAGGGTTTGGGGGCGAGCGAACGAATGTTCAGCTTCGTCTTTATCGGACGAGAAATGAGTAAGTGGACTAAACGGCGATGGTGTGCAGGGAACGGAACGGGTTGCGGGAAGACTCCGAATGGAATAGGACCTGCGCATCAACGTCGCTCCGCTTTGAAACAGCATGGCGGACACGGTGCCTGAGGAAGGCTGGGATGCTCGATGCTAGGCGCTGGTTGATTCATGCGGAGAAGGCAGGCAGGCAGAAGGCCAACCCACCGGCGGCTGCATGTACACGGCATGTGATTTGCTCCCAGATATTCAGATAGTCATGCTGAAGACGAACACTATATCAACATTGACAGTTTTGGGAGTAGAAAACAAGTGAGTGATCAACACGTGCTGTAAAACCCATCGTCCACGTTTGGTAATGTGCAACTGCTTCAAAAGTCGAAAGGGCGAGGCGAGAAGCGGGTTAGCACATACATCCCCGCAACGATCCAGGAACCCTAGTTTGCCATTACAAGGTGCTTCGAACAGGATGGGAAACTCGTTATGTGTACGGCCATGTCGACGTATATCTGAGGGGAAAAGAACGCGAGACCTGGGCCAATGCCACTGCTCGAGTGGGAAAATAATTGGGCGTTGCCGTCATGGAGGCCGGGGCCAGTGTCCATGAACATTCTGGGATCAGGGCTGTGCGAGAGACCGTCGTGTGGTAAACTCCCAGCAGCATGTTGGGCCTGGCAGATCCTGCACACGGTCAGTGAGCATCGAATTGTCATCTCCCGTTAGTTGACCCACACTGCGTGCTAGGTCATGACGAACCCCAAACCAGTCATCTGCCATCGCACTGGACTTGGTGGACTTGCGCGAAATGATGAGAGCCAGCAAACTGTTACCCCGCCATCTGCATGAACTCCAGCCCCCCGTTCTTGATTTTGAACAATAGAGCTTGGTTGGTAGACCCCAGACTAGCGTGTCACAACTAGGTGTGACGTCGAGGCGAAGAAAGGACCACAACGCCGAGAGAGTAACGCCAAGCTTTTTACATGATTCGAGTAGAATGAAGGCTTTGGATACAAACGCTGGGAAGTGCCGTGTGGTGGCTGGCATGTGCGAGACTGGCGAAAGCAAGAGGCAAGTGACGTGTGCGAGTCACAAATTGAAGCCATCTTTGGAAGAGCTCTTGGTGACTGGCCTAGTCAATCGATGCCCTGGGATTGCAGGGAGGAATGATGCTTTTGGAGCTGCTAGAACTCGCCTTGTTGCTGTCTTGAAATATTCAAGTTATCCAATCAGAAAAGAGAAGTGCGAAGTGATGTGGTTTGCGCCACTACTGCTGGCGGGGCTCAGCAACAATGACAGAGATTTCGCTGCTAAATCAGAATAAGCATTTGAATCAATCCGGTGAAGCCTTAGAGTCGACCCAATACCCAAAAAGTTCGGGCGGGGTCCGCGAAAGACCTTTCGTACAGGGTGGTGGACGAGAGCAAGAAGCAAGACAAACAACAGATTGTGTAACGAAGTTAACTGTGATCAGACGAGTAGTAGCTGGACAGTGTCCCGAATCACAATCGAATAGTTATTGTGGCCTGGACATTTTTGCTCGATGAACAGTAAAGCTTAAGATGTCCGCTTCTTGACACATGAAGATGCAATGGTTATGGAAAAACGACCAGACTGCCACCAGCTTGGTGCGTAACGCCCGGCTGACGTCAGGTAGCAAAGGATTCAAGCTGAAGCAGGTTGGTTGGGCGGTGCTTAGCAGCTCTTGATATCAAAGTTCTTGCGTTCATGCTCCAAGATGGCCTGGACTTTGGATGCCGATGCGCTTTGCGGGTCGAAGCGATAACCAAGCCACTCCTTGGCAAGCCTCCTGGCCAACTCCAAGCCGACCACCCTTTCACCCATGCACAGAACTTGAGCGTTATTGCTGAGAATGGCCCTTTCAACGCTAAAGCTGTCGTGCGCTGTTACAGCCCTAACACCAGGTACCTTGTTGGCGCTTATAGCAACTCCAAGGCCTGTGCCGCAAATAAGGAGGGCGCGGTCAGCCTCGCCCTCGCTGACGAGCTTTGCCGCATCGACGGCAACGTGAGGATATGCGGTTTTGTCCTGATTGCCGTTGACGCCGACGTCAAACACTTGTTCAACTCTAGGGTCGTTTTGGAGATCGGCCTTGATGGTGTTTTTGTAGTTGAGACCGGCATCATCGCAGCCAACGACGATGCGAAGCTTCTGGTCGGTCATGGCGAAGGGCTTGAGATGATGTCACCGAAGCGGAGTGATTACTGAAAGAGAGCACTGCTGTTGTACTCTGCGTCTTTCTTGGCCTCGTTCTCCGAAGTACGCGATTCCTTGTCCGACCTTGGGGTCCAAGTAGAATGGTGCTCCGTCTTTCTGGGTTCTGAGGAGCAGCTGTGCTCAAACTTAAGTGGCCGGGTAGTGATTGTGGATCGAACGGTTCCTTGGACTGGCTGCTGGTGGTGGATGATTTTGGTCTCGCCGGTGTTGCCGTTGACAGTCTTTTGATAGTAGCTGTCTGCGTCGATCTTGAGCCCTAATGAGAGCTTCACCTTCTTCTTGGGCATGGCGAAGGAGGTCTTATACGACGTGAGGTTCAGCAAATGCGGTGCAAGTGGAAGATGGAATGGCTACCCCGCCTGAACTGACAGGCGCCGGATTACCTATTTTGGGGGTCCCGTGGGCGGCTTTTGATGCAATCCGGCTCGAGGGCTCGCTGTCGCTTTGACTGACTTTGACCTTTCCGGACTCGAGCCCGACACGAGATGGAGATACTCCGGGGTTGGTTGATGGATTGATGGACGAATAAGTAGCGCTCGGCGAGACTTGTGGTGGAGAAGTTGCGGAGATGGTGCTTACCTCAGCGGGCCGAGGCCGGCACAGCGACTTGACTACATGTACTGCAGCAGTGCTACCCTATACTGCACTTCAGCCAATGCGTGCCACTGAATTTCAAAGCGCCCATGTTGTTCTCTTCTTCGCCCCTCTCAGCCCATGCGGCATGCTGAAGCTTAGCGCAAAGCACATTCGGTAGCAGCTCGTCGCCACTTTCTTTTGACTTTGAGCGTCCCCGGTAGATGGACGAGCCTCATCAACCACTGACCCATTCCCCGTCGAGGGTCCAAGCGCGCAAGCATCCGGGTTTGCGCGAGAAGAGGACGCGCGGAGACAGATGCTGCCGCTGCGCTCTCACAGCTCTCAGTCAATCATCAAACGTTTCTGCAACGGCATGCGCAATGCTAGCATCCAGCCCGCGGCAGCAGTGCGTCTTTGCAACCACCGGGGCGCAAGATGTGAGCTGCTGCATCATTCAAGGCTCGACGTCCAAGTACCCTGTCCGCTCCTCGATCAAGCGGAATATCCCGAAATGGCCTCTACAGGGCTCTTTGGCCAGGTCACCCCGCCATAGACCAAGATGCCAGACTCCGTCGAGGCTCGATGCTCGACAGACGACAAGTGATACACAACGAGTGCGAGTCGAGTAGGACAATGGACAAAGCTGGGCAAAGCGACATCAGTAGCGAAGGATGCGAGCATGATACAGACTAAGTCAGGAAGTCTGCGGGAGTTGTACGGCCGTAGGAGCACACTGATTGCTGCAGAAGCGGCACAGGGCTGTCCCGGCGGACAAACAAGCAGCGAAGGATGGCATCATTCCCGCCGTAGAAGGCCATGGGCAACGTATCTCTCACGAGTTGCGGGCTTCTGGAAATGGTCATGACGCGCCGGTGCTGTCTTGAGCGCACGAGGGCAGTTTGAGAGCCGGCGTGGCCAGACCTCTTCTTTGGTAGCGGTGTCGAGCATCCCATGGCCAGGCGCGGGCTGTTTGGACGCCAGGCCAGGCGGGCGCAAACGGGTTGCTCCCGCTGCGGGGACGACGATGTATGATATGGTGCAGTCCTGACTTGTGTTATCCAGGTAGGCGTGGCATGGCATTTTGGCGAAGCGTTTGCGGCCCGCTGCGGCCATGACTGATGATAGTAACACTCGTGGTTGTTCGGTTCAGGGTGCCTGCAAGGGGACCTCTACCTCTTTTCTCCTCTCCACATTAAGTCGTTGCTCGCTCGCTGCATCAAGCGTGATCGGCTGCAAGGATCTAATCTGCCACGATCGCATTGTGTGTGAGCTGTGGAGGTGGGCTGCGGTACATACGGGTGTTCAAAACAGCTCCCTCGTCCTCTCACACATTAGGCTGTTAGCTGTCTGGTTCACGTTGCTGCTGTCGGCGAACTTCCGTCCCCGCGTGCTCCACCACCTCCGGTCGGCTTGGTCCACCACATCTCCTCTCCCGACCCTCCGCCAGACCATGGCACAGGAGACTTCCTTCATGGCCATGCCCGCTTCGTCGCAAATGTCGTCCGCCACCCAGCAACAGCCGCCCACAGTCGCCTCGTCCAGCCAGGCTCCTGGTCACCCCAGCTTCCGCCGGTACGTCTCTGCCCTGCTGTCCTTTGCTCTCCTGGGTCTTCCACTGACGTAGCCTCCTGCATGGGAGAATAGACAACGTGCTTCGAGGGCTTGCGAAGTAAGTATCTCCATTATGACGCGCCGCCGTGCCTCGGCACCGAGGTCGTGACTTTAGCTAATCAATCCTCCGCGCCATAGACATGCCACGCACGAAAGGTACGTTGCTTCGTCCAGCGCCCGACCGCATGCATACACCTCTGCTCCTGCCTGGATATACAGCTCGACGTTGACTATTGCGCAGGTCCGCTGCGACGCGGCTAGTCTAGGCGTGCCCTGCACCAATTGTACCGCCTTTGCCATCGAGTGCAAGATCCCAACGCCAAAGCGAAAAAAGACGGGAAACAAAAAGGATTCAGACAGGTGAGCAACTCTCTGCGGCTCGGGCTCGGGGTCTGATTAGAATGCGCCTTCAGCGACCAGGGTCCTCCGCAAGATGCGTTGCAGCCAGCAACGACCAAAACGACCGAAGCCAAATCGCCAGACATTGCAACGAATCCCACGGGGTTGAATTTGGGTCGGGACGAAAAGTCGACGGTAGTACAATCTCCCGATGGCGTGCCTTCCACAAGCTTTCCACCCACGTATGCTTCCCAACAAGACACTCACAATGGGTCGTACGTACAGTTCATGAAGCCCAAATTCGCGCGCGCTCCAATCAAGGAAGCCGGTAGAGTCGCATACCTGGGCGAGTCCTCCAATCTATCGCTGCTCGTACACGATCGATATGGAACGACAGACGTAGTTCATTACCCGCTGCCAGAAAGCGTTCGTGGAACCAAAGCGCGAGTCAACGAACTCGACGACATGGAAATCAACATTTTACATACCAGAGGGGCTTTTTTGCTACCACCGCGTGCGCTCTGCGACGAGCTCGTCGAGGCCTTTTTCAAGTGGGTTGCGCCGGTAGTCCCTGTGATCAATAGAAGCCGCTTCATGCGCCAATATCGCGACCCGAGGAACCCACCGTCTCTGCTGTTATTGCAAGCTATTCTCCTCGCGGGTTCTCGCGTATGCAACAATCCTCAGCTCATGGACTCGAGCGGATCAACAACTCCCGCAGCTATGACGTTTTACAAGAGAGCCAAGGCCCTTTTCGACGCCAACTACGAAGATGACAGGGTGACGATCGTTCAGTCTCTCATTTTGATGGGATGGTATTGGGAAGGCCCAGAAGGTAAGGGCTTTAACTGATATGAGTGCACTTGGCGCTGATTAGAGCCAGATGTGACGAAAAACGTCTTTTACTGGAGCAGAGTGGCTATTGTTGTTGCGCAGGGCTCAGGGATGCACAGAAGGTAGAACAACTTTGGGATATTGTATTCTGCAGGGCTAAAACTCGCACAGTGTCGAGGGCTCACAACTCAGCCGTGCGGACAAGCGACTCTGGAAGCGAATCTGGTGGACATTGTTTTCAAGGGACCGTTCGGTGGCTGTCGCTCTTGGACGACCCGTCGCAATTGATCCCGAAGACTCCGACGTGGAAATGATTTCAGAGGACGACTTTATCGAAGACGACCCAGACCGACCAGCGGAATTCAACCCAGACCCTGTACATGTCCAGTTTTTTATCAATTACGTCAAGCTCTGCGAGATAATGGGGTTGGTGCTGTCGCAGCAGTACTCGGTGGCGTCAAAATTTCGACGAACAAACGCCATTGATCTTACCCACAGCGACATGGCGCTTGCAGACTGGTTGCAGCACTGCCCGAAAGAAGTGTACTGGGAAAAGTCACGACATCATTTTTGGTCTGCCTTGCTACACGCAAACTACTAGTAAGGTTTCCTGAAAACGCCATGGACATAGCGCTGATCCTACCAGCACCACACTGTGTTTGTTACATCGAGCACACATGCCTCCAGCTGGTTCACCAAGAGCGGAACCGATGGAGCAGACGGCATATCCGTCTCGTACCATTGCGTATCAAGCCGCTGGAATGATCACGTCCATCATCGAGAGTTTGCAGAGTCACGACGAGCTGCGTTACACACCAGCATTCATGTAAGTGGCTAGTGTGTAGTCCCTCATCCGACTAACTAAAAGCAGCGTTTACTCCTTGTTCTCGGCCTTGATCATGCACGTCTACCAGATGAGATCCTCGAACAAGTCCATCGTCGCGGCAACCGAGCAACGACTGACGATTTGTATGAACGCCCTCAAAGATGTTTCTAAAGTTTGGTTGGTGGCCAAAATGGTACACACGCTTTTTGAATCTATCTTGGGCAATAAAGCGCTGGAAGAGCGACTCCAACGCGCGGCGGGCAAACGGCACCAAAAGTCCAAACTATCTGGAGGAGTGACGCCACAGCTTCAACAGCAAGCTGCGCCCAGAGCCAAGGAGGAGTTGAAACGCAAGTTTGATGACATGGAAATTAATTTTACAAACGGCCCTCCCGCACCCCAGGTTTCCTACGAGCGTTCTCGACCGCAGACTCCAGCCGTAACTCCATCCAGAGACGTGTCAGCTCCCCAGGTTCCCAACCTCACCTCTGCTTCGCCCGAAGTGACTCGTCAAAACCGGGATGCGTTCATGGGACCTTCGCGGTCAGGCACTCGCCCTGGGAGTCCTTTCAACCCGTCCTTTTCGTACCCTGGTACCCCTCCCGAATTGTTTCTGGTCACAAGAGATGCCCCCGGGCTTTCGCAAGACATATGGCAAAACTTTCAACCTGACCAATTATTCCCGGCTGACACAAACCTCTCATTTCAAAATATTTCCCCGACACAACAACAACCCCTGGTGGACCCCCAACTCGGCCGGCAGATGGCGGTGCATAACCAAACGACGCCCGCAATGCAACAGCAATCACCGCCACAGGTTGTGCCGAGTCAGTCTACACTAGCTACCAGTACGGCTATGCCAATGGCTCCAAGCATGCCTTCGAACGATCCCTGGACACAGATGGATCTTGTCAACCAACCGGCACAAGCGGCGGCGAATGAGGAAACCTGGAGCAACAGCAGCACGGGCCAGCCCATCGCGCCAACAACACTGAATGTAGAGGACTGGTACGTCTTCCTGTCTTCGCAAAATGCTTCGCAAAGCTTCCTCCAGCCAGCCGCCGCTCCTGGGACCTCTCTTCAGACTTCCATGGGTTTTGGATGAAACTCGACTGCGATGTCAAGAAGCAGAGCAAGATTGTACTGACACTAAGGGCTCTTGCCTCTTAACAATAGGTTTCACTTTTTCGGCATAAATGGCGACTTGAACGCACTCAATGGCGCCTTTTGACCTTTGAATTGCACCCTCACCATGGCCGCCATCTCTGCACTAGGAAAACGCACTATCCTTATCGCCTAGGGGGAGGTCACATCACGACTTTTTGCAGCACAGTACACGAACAGCGTTTGTTTTGCTTGTCTGCTTCCCCACTTCCCAAACCAAATGTAAAATCACCCCTACAAAAAGCGTTGTTTGGGCTCAGTCTGGTATGGTTGTCCAACCTTCGAACTTGCTCCTTTTGTGATTTACTCATGGATAACCCGGCTATTGAGCTAAGCGTCTGATTTTGAGCGATGCAAACTTTATCGATCTTGAGACCTGGGAACTTTTGGTTGTGCTTTCTTTGGCACTATTCATTTGGAATTGGACAGGCACCGTGAGCGTATTATTTGGATAACCGACCCCTGTTAAGCGAGCATTTGCGCGCGCCCATTGTTAGCAAAGTTTTAATACTTGAGGATTCAAGGTCATCCTTAGTTCAAGCACAAGCATTTGCTAGATCAATGCCCCCCTCCCCCCCCTGCCCTTTGTTTTCCCTTTTTTCTGGGTGACGAGAGAGCAGCGCTTTGAGATAAAACTGGATAGGAAATATGGAATCCTCGAGCAGTTTCATATTCTTCGTTTCACAAGTCTACTTGATGGAATGCTGAGACTAAGACCCGCAAGCCGTTTTCCGGACTCGATCACTCTAGCCACCTTCTCCTTCAGTCACAAACTCCATCCAGATACGCACACACTGAGGTCTATAGTCTGAGCATTTGAAGAACGAGTGTGGCCGGGAGCATGCACCATATGCACTTCCAGACCACTCGTTCAGACCTCAAGATCTCAGGAGGCTTGGCGGACCTCTTCTGAGCCAACAGTGAGAAGACACTAGCTTGAAGGCTACCGCAATGTACCGTTGCGTGTCGGAACGGGTCGCGCAGACTTAAAACTGCCAGTGCCATGGCCGCCGGGACTCGGCGCTGGTCTTATCAAGCGGAAGAAGAACTTGCGTCTCGACCGCAGTAAGTAACGACAACCAAACCCGTAAGACGGCTCCAACGCTCCTCGAGAGCGCCTGTAGCAGTAGCTGAGGCAGCATTGGCACAAATAGTATGGGGACCTGAAGCGGTACTCAGGATCGCGAGTCGTGAGTAATTCTAGTCCCGCCCAGTCCAGCCCGGACGAGAAATCAGTAGCGTCAAGCGCCGATTTCGCGCACTGGTAGGGAGTATCCCCCTATATTCTCCGCACAGAGCACAAAACGGTACTTACCCCATCGTGTCAGCGCGTTGAGGGTGACTTGGTGGCAAGGATATCGATACCTGTTCCTGTCGAATTTCCTCCGCAGCAGGCCTTGCTGCAACTTGGTAGGTAGTTTGGAGAGGATTTCAGCGCGACAGAGAAAGGGGACTCGCCGTTTTTGGGATCAGGGAGGTACGGAATGAGAGGAAGAGCGGCGTGTTGATGCTGGCAAGTCCACGCGAAGAAGCGTGGTCAGAGTTAATGCGCGTCTTTCTCGTCGCTACTTCAGAATGCATGGCAATGATGAATTGGTAGACTGCTGGCCAAGCCCGCATCGTCAATCTACGTAGGTTGATGTTCCCAGCCTCCATTGTTTCACTCAGCTCCAGCACGTTGGAAACTCGAAAGCGATCGGCCAGCACGTTCCATCTTGCGGCATTTGTAACCTACAGCAATCTGGACGGACACGCAGGCGATAAGTACCAAAATCAGCAGCACCGGCATAACGGTCAACCGCAATCAATCGCAAGCAGCAAACTCTGCTTCACACACCTCACGTCAAACATCAGACAGCAACAAACTTGGCTCTCCTTATCCTCCTTCGATACGGCCGGCTTTCTTCAGTCGTCGAATCAACACCATCCCGCAGAATGCACGGCGCATCATAGCCTTGCGTTGCAATGCTACGTTACTCTTCGCACCCTCTTTTACCACTCCATATCTCGTAAAACATGCCACTCATTTTTTACCCTTTTTCGTTAAGCCCTCTCTCTATTCAACCGCACACTCTCTCAGCCCTCTTTCATCTGCCAAAACAAGCCGGTCTTTGCGAGCCGGCTAGCCAACGTTCGCACAATCCAACAAAGTTAAGGTTGTGGCGTTAGTTTTGTACGGCGTGGCGCGAAGGCGCCTTTTGGATACCTGGCCTGATGTCTGACTTGCCCGCGAATCGCACAAGCGCCTTTTCTTTCCTTCTCCCCTCCAGGACCGGATAAACAGCAGCTCGTGTATGGGAGTGCGCACAATTACGCCGCCAAGTGCTTCATCCCCTCTCGCGCCCCTCTCGCAGACCCTCGTCAACACTACCCAAAAGGCGCATTTGGACTTCTTCCATACCGCCAGAGCCCCAAAGCTTACAAACTACTAATTGTCTTTCTTGATGTGCTTACTCCGTATCACTTTAGTCGAACGGAACAAAAACGAGAAACAAGCTGTCGTATGGCGGGGATGAGCACACGATACGACTCGCTAAAGAGGATAGACTGGTCTGATATGGGCGTTTTGATTTAATTTTATCTCATTTTGGATATACAACGCAGGGGAGTACATGATGGAAAGGTTTGTGTCAGCGCCAGCCTGCATGCACACAGCGTCGGGCTGTTAGATGTGATAAGCACTCATTCGGCAGGTTTCGGCCTGGGTTACTTGCGGCTGATCTTGCTTTTGATTGAGGATACATTGTCTTCTGTGACTTTGGCACTAGCAGGCGTGTGAGAGTGCCGTGCTCAGGCGGGCTTGCTGTCGCGATGTCGGCGCCTCGGGGAAAAACACACGTTGGCGGTATTCTAGAAGTTGTGAGGCTGCACATGGGTGCATGGCGATGCGGCGCCGGCCTCTCCCTCTTGCCCTTTCCAGCGACTGGCAAGGTTTCCAAGTCCTCCATTCCGCTCAACATTCGAGAGTGACGTGGAAGATCCAGCCTGTGCAGCTACTCCTCAGCCCCTTGCACTTGCCCCCCCTCCCCAGCCCTCCCAAATTTAGGCTTGGTTCATGAGGTTGGGAGTTTGGAAAAAAATTTCAAGGGTGACCGCTGTCACACACACCTGCAGAAAAGGTCCGATGGGAAGGCTAATGCGGAAGATGGAAGGTGATGAAGGGCCCCGTTGGCCGGGATGATGCCAAGAGGAGGAAAAGGGACTTCGCCATTCGACCTCCAGTCAGCTGGGGTGTGGACGCATGGACAGCAAAAGCTACTGTGGCGCATACGGACGGCCGGCTGCGACACCACCGCAGTGGTGGACACGAAGATCAGATGCGATGGCTCAACAGCCGCGCTTTGCCAGTTTGAAACGCTTGGTGATTTCTCTGAGTCTTTTGGCGGCCAAGAACAGATCAGCCTCCAACACGCCGCGATACCTTTTGATTTGTTTAGCGCATTGCTTCTGTCTGCTGCCCTTTACCCTTCACCCGCCGGCGACTTACTTCGAACGCACTGCAGGTGTGTGCTGGCGTTCGAGTGGCGTGGTATGATGTTGAAAGCTCCAGGGCTACCCCAACGAGCCACAGAAGCCGCCGATGTCATTTGTTTGGGACGCGGAAAAGCTCGACGTCGGCTTTTTCCAAGGCGTCAGCGGCATTCCCTGCCTCTCCTCTCAGCTGCGTTGGACGGGCCAACGCTTATCTCATTCCCTTCGCAGTGGAGTAAACGCCACAGACAGATTTGGGAAGCCTGAGGACTGACAGGCCAAGGCGTGCGTGGCAAGCCTACTACTCTCAACACGGAGGACGCTGGCCGTTTGGCTGCTGCAATGGCCCGATCCGGGATGACGCACAGCGCTTCAGAAGTAGCAAGCGCCAAGATCAGACTGTCCTGTTTTGGGCGGCTGCACGGCGTCTCGTCGGCCACTGAGTTTACGTTGTCGGCCTTAGGATGCAGGCATGTAGCCACCACTTTGTTCATATCTTCACCTGGGGAGGGATAGACTGATATCATAACACCGAACGAGAACGGGCGATACTTGGGGAGAGAGATATTCCCTGGGAGCAGGGGACGAGGTGGTGGACCTGGGCTCGTCTGCCTTAGATTTTGGTCGTGGGAAACTGCCTCCCTGGGACACATCTTGACTTGGCATGGACTGGGTATGTTGCGCAGATGCTAACCTAGCTCTTACCCGCGGCGTTTCAAGTCCCCAGGCCATGGGAACAACAAGCATCGATGGTAAATTCGATGCGCCGTGGTGTTGATGTTTTGGGAAGGAGCTCGCAATGCCAACAACAAGGTCTAGCGTCGCTGAGTCATGAATGCCCGCGACTTCGGTGAATCACGAGAGAAGACATGAGAACGAGTCTGAGACGAGTAATTTGGATCGTTGCGGTGGTCTCCACCGTTTGTCACCAACCAGCCAGCTCGGGTCAGATCGTTGATGGTTGAAAAAGATGAGAAGGTTTGGGTGGAAGCCGTTTAAGACGGTACATTTAATCGCGTGAGTCGGCTTTGCACTTCGAGAAGTTTGCTTTGCCTAGAAAGATACACCAGCTAGCTGACAATTTGATGAGCCTTGAACCAGTCATTCATGACAAGTTGACGTCGTTGACTGACCTAAAATTTTGCTTACCGAGACGCCAAATCTGCTCCCAGACGAAACCACAAGGAAATATCCGTGTCATCAAAGCTGTGTCCTCCCATAAAAGCAATAGGTATCATGTGCTTCCATAGCTAGCCCAGAACGAACTCGGAACGCCTTCGCCAAATTGATAACCACAATGCCGTCCCGACGTAAACTGCATCTACACACGCGCCCTCTTCACTCATCAACGATCCTTTTGGTCAAGCACTCAGCGATTTTTGAATAAAACTTGGCCGCGTTGTTGCGAGGGAAGCAAATCTCTTCTGTTAAGTAATCGGGCAGGATTTCAAGGAGCTGGCTGTCCCTGTTCTCATCTAGGAGTGGTACGTAGGCAAACTCGGCGTCGTCGTAGCTTTGGCTGGAAGCTTTGCCTTCAGATTCGATAGCCAGATGGAAATGGAGTGCTATGTTTTGTTAAGCGATGCTCATTGTACAATTTCAAATTCAACTCACTTCCATTACGTCCCGTTTGGATGCAGTCAAAGACGTCCTCATCTTCTTCTCGTTTGACACCCCGAATGATGAGACCGGTAATATCCGAGTAGAGGTCTTCCTTCAACTGCTGGATGAGTGCTGCGTCGTTGCTGCCGGTTACAGCTGCCTTAGTCGACTTGACAGCACTGCCTGGAGCCTTGGTCTCCGCCACCTTGGCGGACAACTTGGTGTTGAGGATGTCGATCTTGTTTTGAGCTTCGGAGAGCTCAGTCCGAAGAGCCTTGTGCCCGGCCTGGAGTTCGTCATTCGCGGCGGTCAAATGCGTGACATGAGCCTTGAGTGATTTGGACTCAGTGGCCTGTACACGCTGAGTTGCAAGCTCTTTCTTCAATGCTGCGATGAGGTCATCCTGGGCTTGAATAAAATGTTAGCCTCTGTTCACTATGAAGCCTCCGCTTATGCATACCTTGTGCTCTCTCGTCCGCACATTTCTTCAAATTATGGAAGTTACTCTCCGCATCGCGCATGCTTATATCCCGCAAATTTTGGTACTTGATATCCAAAGTCTCAAGCTTTTTCGTCATGTCTCCGAGCTTCCGCCTCAAAGCTGGATCGCTACCAACCCTTTCCGCATCCAGCGCGCTTGCAGCTGGTCTGTACAGATTCGTCTGAGACTGGTTGGGGCCAGATTTTCCGCGGGTGTTTTGCCTGCGCGTAGGCTCAGGCTGCTGGGTTACTTGAATCTCCTCAATCAACAGCTCCACGTCCATGGGTTCGGGCTCCGGCTGCGTTTCTGGAATGACATGAATGGAGTCTGCGACAGAATCTTCTTCCTTCTTCGTCGCCCTCTTGCCCCTGGTCGTCTTTGTTGGGGGCTCAGATTCGGTCGCCTTAGCTCTGGGCGGGCGCCCACGAGGCTTGGACTTCGCCGGCGCAGGCTCAACCGGGCTTTCTGGCTGATCGAAATCATCGACTTCTTCAGTATCGCTTCCGTTGGGCTGCGGTCTCTCTACCAAAGCCTTCCGCTTAGAACCTGGCTTCGCCTTTGTCACCTTTGCTTTGCCAGCGACGACGGACGCCCCGCTCACCCGCCTCGTTGTAGCTCTGGTCCTGGTGGTCGTCGCAGGCGTTTCTTTTGTGGTCGCATTATTCTTTTCCCTTCCCCTAGCACTTTTTGTTGCTGGCGGAGCGTTTTCACGTGCGGCTTTCGAGGTGACCATCATACCGGCTGGGTCGCGCGCAAATTCGTCTTCAGAGGCCGAGTCGTCAACCAGGTTCGAGAGTGTCGCAGCTGCGGCGCGCTTGGGCGGCATATTTTGCGGTGGAGCTGATGGTAATGGACCGGGAATCAGGCTGGAAGCAAGATCGGAGTGCAAGGTGTTCAGCGCGGTTGCTTGTTCGGTGGAAATGTAAACAACAACAACACGTCGGCAGAAAGCTCAACCGAGTCGCCTTCGCGCTAGTCCGGTTTAGGAATAGCCAAACTCTCGCCTTCTCCACGATGTCTCTACATTGATTGATTGATTGATTTTTGCTTTACGTCCTGGTGGAGTTGAAGACTGTTCAGGACGGGACAGTTGGTTGCAATATTGGTCAAATGACCTTGCGCGCAACGTCCAGACTATCTAAGGACCTGACTACAGGTCCGTACAAGAGATTCTAAGAGTGGGTGGTTGGGGAACAGTTGGCTATATCATGCACCTGTCTTTACATGTCCTATATTGGATTAGGACGTCTCTGTCAAGACCTTGTAGTGATACTACACGCAGCTCACGAATCATCAAGTTTCATCTTTTCCGCCTGGCTCGATCGACCTAGTGGTACAGCCATTCACAAAAGAAATGTCAACTCCAAGCTTTCCAAGTTTTGGTGCCAAAGTCGCGCGGCTCGGCACACGGCGAGTAATCAACTCACTGGGAGACATCGGTGTGGGTTTTCAGGACTGCTTCTCTTTCCGTCAGGTAAGTGCGGCTGGTATGCTTGCGGCACTGTGCCCGGAAAACATCATGATCCTTCTTTTTGTCGCGGGCGTCCTTGAGGGAGGGACTATCTAGGTGGAGGCGGAGTTGGGGAACTGAGGCTTCGTGTTCGAGGACTCTAGTGTTTTCTGACTTGTAAGCCCCGGTAACAGTACGAAGGCAAGCATTCTGTACACGTTCTATTGCTAGGTATAGGCCCTTAGACATCTTTTCTTTGGTAGAGGTGGCTTCTGGGGTGTGCCACACTGTAGAGCCGTAGGTAAGGACCGACCTGACCACCGCCATGTATACCTGCCTTGCTCGAGGAAATGAGGCTCCCCAAGTACTAGCAGTGGTTCTGGTGAGAG
>JAIFKG010001423.1:0-10583 GCA_020351975.1 Phyllosticta ampelicida
CGGAAAGCACGCACCAGCTCTCGCTTAGCCTTCTGACTAAGCACTCATGTACTTATACCTTTCTCACTCCTTTATAGCTTCTTCTACACGCCAATCGCCCCGCTAGGGGGACACGAGGCCGGGATTAACCCGTGAGCCTGCTTGGCGTTAATTGTTACTCTCTCTCTCTCTCTAGCTTCTTCTACTTTTTCTCCTTCTTCTCTACCTTAGTCTTTTCGTAGCTGAATGCTATTTTGCCTCTTCGAGCCTCACAAGCAAGACCGTGAAATTGTGCGCCGGAATCTAATGGAGGTGGACATGGGCACCCCGGGCATATAGGGACATGATTAGGGGGACGAGGAGTTCAAGGATCTACTGGCCCGTTTAGTTTCGAGGCCTCCAAGCTGTCCAGACGGCGCCTTGGTTGTCGGTGTAGATGTGGATTTGTCCTTGATGGCGCGGCTCCATGAAGCGGTCCGCCAGTTGTATGGCAAGGTAGATGCCGTAGAGTTCTCCGACAAAGGTCGCCGATAGCGTAGACTCGACTACATACAAGGTGCGCTGCTGCATGATGTCCGGTGCTACCGCTGCCGCTCCCACGTAGATCCAGCGGCAACTACCATCGGTGTAGATGTGAAGATCCGGTTGGGTGCGAAGGGATATGTGGGCCTCTATCGCTCCCTCGTGGTCTCCCAGCATCGACATCGTTGATGGTTGCCACCAGGGCGGGTGGTGGAAGGGGCGACGGCCTTCAATCTCGTGGGGTTCTGCCTTTTCGGGTGGACGTGCGTACCAGCATTCTCCGAGCCGGCGGAGGGGGGAGGTGTACTAGTCCTTATTGTAGGAAACTCGGGCGCGCACGCACGGTAAATCTGGAGGATCTTGCCATAGATGCGGCTCATTGGGTCACGTGTTAGGAGCATCATGGATTTCCCGTTATAAATCCCGATAGATAGTCGCCTGCATGGACCCACACATGGGAACCACACCAGGCTAAATGAACGAATGTATCAATCAATCAACCAATCGATCAATCAATCTGTCCAGCAGTAGTTTCACCTAACACATGTACGTCGGTAGCCCACGCTCGACCAGCAAGCCTTGGTCCCTTGATCCACCAAACTAATCAAGCCATACCCGTCTGCAACAAGTCATTCACGGCGCGCCGCAGCAGCCAGTAGAAGCAGTCATTATTCACCACTCAACTCGCTCAACTCGCTCAACTCGCTGCTGCCCAGACCAGAGCCCAAGCTGCTACCAAGGCTGCTCAGGCTACCAAACGGCGAGGTGCTGCTGGAGCCATCAAAGGAGCCAAAGCTCGGCGTCGACAAGCTGCCCAGGCCCAGACCGGTGCCAGATCCGAGACTGCCTAAGCCGTCCAGGCCGCTGAACTGCGGGTCGCGGGCCTCAAGCGTCGTTGCGGTGGGCTGCTCCTCCAAACCGACGAGCTTGCGCTTGGAGCTCGAGCCGACGGCGTTCTTGATGAAAGTTGCGGCGGTGCCCGTGTCGGCGCCGTAGCCCAAGTGGCCGGACGTGCTGGCGGACGTGTCGCCGCCGGAAGAGACGCCGGAGGAGCTGCCACCAAGGCTGGTGCCGCAGACGGAGTCGCCCTGTTGTTCCCCAATGCTGTCAGCGAGGCTGTCGCGAAGGAACACGGCGAGAAAAATTTGCCAGATGAGCAAGGTTGAAAGACGAAAGCAGATGGTCTTACCGTAGCGCAAAACGTCTTAAACTTGGACGCGGCGATACCGTCGAGCTTCTGGCTCTTGAACGGATCGCCAAAAGTGACGGCGGCCGCAACGCGCGACGTCTTGCTGCCCAGCTTGGTCGCCGTGTGGTGCACCAACATGGCGCCCTGGCTGTATCCCGTCAGGATGAGCTTCGTATCCGGGCACTTGGTGAGCCACGAGTTGGCCTGGTTGGTCATGGCCGTTGTGCCCGCGCCGCCCGTGCCCATGCTCTCCGACATGATGCCCGCAGCATCTGCAGCGTACTGGACGCCCTGTTGATTTAGTGCGTTAGAGTCTGCACTACTCTTGGGGATGGAGAGCAGTTCGCGGAACCCCTTACCTCGACATTGACGTTGTTTTCTCCCAGCGCCGACTTGACCTTGGTGGACAGCGAAGGCCCGACAACGGAACCCATTGTGCCCATCTCGGTCGTGCCGCGAGCAAAGAGCATGACGTAACTCTTGCATTCAGAGGCATCCGCCGCCGGGACTGGCGCGGCGACAGAGAGAGCCGCGTAGAGAGCGGCAGAAAGAGCTGCAGTCTTCATGGCTGATGTTTTTGCTGTTGGAAAGAGATATGCGAAGAGTGTGGCACTACTTCAAGGAGTAAAGTCGAAGAATAGGCAAGTAAAGACCGCGAGGCAACTCTCAGAGCGTGCAAACGAATGAAGCAAGACTGAACAACCGAGCGAAAGGCAGAGGCAAATGAGTGCTGCTGCTGGTACTGCTGTTGATGCCGATATTATCCCAAGCACGCCGTCCCAATGGCTCTTCTTATACCCATCTCTTGACTGCTCCCCAAAACAACCAGCAGTTGCACCCTCGGCATTGAATGACAGAAAGGCATCCTACTGGTCCAGTCCACGACTTTCAGGACAACCATTCAACCACACCACCTGGATCAGACCTTTTCTCAGGTAAGTTGGGCGTGGCTTCGAGACCGTTGCACAGAGGCAAGCACACAGGCCCTAGATTAATGTCGTCGCCGTGACCATCCTCTGCACGCAACGTTTCTACTGTACCGTATTCGGTGCTGGGCTCGCTTCGCTTTGCTTTTAGCTCAGCCGTTAGGTTGTGCCATCGACCCGCCGTATCGTCGATGCATGTGGCAGTCCCGTAGCGGCGTGCCTGAACGCCGCCGCGGGCGCGTGCGTAGTCGCCGTGCAGCCACGACGCCTTCGCCCGCACACTCCATGTACGATGCGGGGTAACTACGTCCATGGCGGCCTTCTGGAAGGAGTCTGATGATGCTGCGGCTGCGGCTAGACCCTTGTGATGTGAGACAGGGGCCAGCCCATTTCCTCTTTGAATGCTGAGACATGCATGCATCGAAGCTTCGTCGAAACGTGGCCGTTGTTTTTGGATGAAATGTCAGAAAAAGAGTAGGCAGGAGAGGCGCTTGTGTCTTGGTTCGTTTGGTGGGAGTTTGGTGCACCTGGTGATCATGCCGAATGAATCAGCTTGCTGGTAGTGGTTGTAGCTTCGGTCCTGGCTACTGAATTACACTGGGTCATTTTTTCAGATCACTTCCAAAAATTACAATCATCAAAATGCAGTACAACAAAAGAGGAGAAAACTCGCGGAATATGTACAGATTATAAATTCAGCTTTCGTGCAAGACCTTCTCGCGTGCGGAGAAAGCCGATCGCATCACGACAATTTGTAAACAATTTGGAACAAAAGAAAAGGTCGTTTACAGCTTGCCGCCATACTCTTGGGGCACCTCGGCGGTTCCGCTCTGCTTGGCGACGCCAACGATGCCACCGTTCTTGGGCTTGGGGCCGTCGAGCGGCTGATCCAGGTTCAGGCGCTTACGGGTCGAGTAGGTGGCGATGCTGCCGTCAGGGTCGGCCTCGGTGATGAGCTCCTTGCGGCGCGTGTCGACCAAAAGCCTGATCAGGTCGGGGCGCATGTAGTGGCCGCCAAAGTCGGCGAGCGCCTTGGTGAGGTGGGTCTCGTTGAGATCAATCTGGAGTGTGTAAGTAGCTGGCCTGTGCTTGGATTGTAGATGCTACCCACGTCGACAAACATCAGACCGTCAAAGTCCTTGTCAGGCTTGGCGACAAGAGTGCCGTCGGGCTTATAGATACGGGCGTGGCCATTGTAGGTCGAAGGGTCGGTCTCGGGCTCGACACCCTCGGGGGTGTTCTTCTTGAGACCCTCGATAGAGAGACGCTGGAAAGGAGCCAGGGTCCAAGTACCAGTCTCAATGGCGTAGGCAGGAGTGACGAGGTCGGAAGCCGGGTCTGCAACGTTGGTAGCGGGGTCAGGGTACTTCAAGGTCTCCTTGCCGGGGTAGATGGGCCAGGCAGCGATGCTAGGGACTGTTAGTGTTGGCCAAACAACCGATGGGGGAAACTCACTGAATCTGCTCGCCCTCGGCAACGTTCATCGACTTGAGGAAGGGATTCATGTTCTCCCAGCAGTTAAGCTGACCAAGACGTCCAATTTCCGTCTGTGTGACCGACTTGAAGGTATCACCGGAGCCGTCACCATAGACAAGCTTCTCGACGTGGGTAGGCTTGATCTTGCGGCGGTGGTTGAGGACCTCACCGGTAGGGGAGATCAGAACCTGGGCCAGGTAGAGGGTAGCGTAGTCAATCTCGGAGAAACCCATCGATACATAGCTGTTCCAATTAGCTTCGCGAACTGTGATGACAGAATGATTCGCACATGGAGTTGTCCCGGGCAGCACGACGGATGCGCCTCATCTCCTCCGAGTCAACAGCCAAGCTGTTCTCGCGGTACTTCTTGAGCATAGGGAGGGATTGCTGGTAAGTGACCTTCCACATCCAGTAAGGGTAGCCAGGCATCCCTTGTTGAGGTTAGAGGCAGTCGATCAAAGATGTAAACATAAACATACAAACTTCGGGGAAGGCAACCAGCTTGCATCCGGCAGCACCAGCTTCATTGATGAAGTTAATGGTCTTCTGGACACCGCCTTCAAGGTCGAACCAAGCGGGCTCAGAAGTGACCTGATTGATGTTAGTGCCATCGTGAAGAATTCGAGAGGGGTATCATCTTACGGCGGCGGCCTTGTACTTGGTGATAGCGGGCATCTTGATTGTTTGGGTATTCAGAGACTGAACAAGATTGATCTATTGCTGGTGGAGAGGAAGAAGCTGGCTCTGTCTGCTTCTTAAATAGGCTTGTCATCCGAACCTCTCCGAGCAAAGGTATCTCGCAGGCTGAACAGTCTGCATACTGTCCATGACACAAGGTGTTGTACAGTGGGAAGTGGAATGATGTTTAGCAGCATGTGGCCAATGAGAAGGATCTTTAAGCTCTAGATTGCATGCGGAGAGCCGATGGTAGGAACCCTGGAGCGGAGAATTCAGTTGAGCCTTCCATCATGCCGATTTTTAAAAGCGCTTATGGGGAGATGTGCCGTCGGTTTGCCATTGCGCGCCAGAGGCGGAGATGCCGAACATGCCGAAGTGCGCCGGCGGCTGCCTTGCAGTCGGCATGATAGCACCGCTTGGTGCCGTGAGAAGCGCAACCCTGGCCGTACCAATGTGACGTTGAATCCGATAGGTCCTCGTCCGGCGTCGTATGCATTGGACAACCTGTCAACGTCGGCCGATGCAGTTGCGCTGTCTGAGCGTGCGGGGCATGGCACAGGCGAGGCAGCCGATTCCTTAAGGGACATTGCTCCATGACTCCGACCCAAAGGTTCTCAAGAAATGATTCTCGCCTCAATGTCGACGAGTCCCAGTGCGATTATTTGTACGGGGAAAGACGTGGTAAGTTACAGGTGGATTTACGAACGATGGTCTGGCAAACGCATGGCTCACACAAGTTTCACAGTGATAGGACGATAACGAGCCAATGCAACAACCAGAGCGAAAACATGGCAAGCCACAACTCCAAGGTAACTTGTTCGTCATTGGAGGGCTCAAGTGCTGGTTGCCGCCGCGTCGTCAGGCCTGCAGCTGTTTTGTCGTGGACAATGCCGCCTTTCGGACTGGAATCGCCTTCATTTCCATCGACTGTTCCAGCAGGTCTTGAAGACGACTCCGCTAAACAACTTCAGCGGTTCGGAATTGTGGTGGGTAGTGGTGAAAGCAAGCATCGATGGTCAGTGACGAGAGGTCTCACAGGGCGGGTACCGTTAATCAGTGGTCGCAGCTGTGTTGCCGAAGTGTTTTGAGGGGCACATCAATGTTCAAAGTCGCAGAGAGTCTTCACAGAGTTATGAAGACTGGAACGAACAACAAAAGGCTTCAAAGAACGACACAACCAAAACAGCGAGGCTGATGTCGTTGCCAACGGCCGGTGCACCAAAACTGGCCAAGTGGGCAAGCCGAGCGGCGCTGCTGTCTTGGGCTGCTGTCAGGGTCTGCTGGGTTCCGTCCATGGACTGGCACCGACAACTGCCTCCTTTTACCTTGATGGTTGTTTTCGTTCCTGACGAGAGAAGAGGAGCGAGAGCGACAGAGTTCCTATCGCTACACGGCAACCGGCAGTGGACCCGGCGATGACGATAGATAATGGATCGCCGTCAAATCTTCCCCTGGAGCTCCGGCCGCGCGTAAGCGCCCACCAGCCACGACGACGACGACAGGGAAGATAATGAGAACGATGGGTGCAAACTGTACATACTGGATCGAACAAGCGCGAAGGGCGACGACACGATGCGGCTTCATCCACAGGCTGCATGGAGCAGAGACGAAGTTGCAGGATGGCTTGGAGCGGGTGAAACGGCTGGGTTGAAGGCGGTTGGCCGTTAGTCGTGGGCGTCTGCTAGCATCCTCTCCCGGCCATGACGCGTCGGCCGTTTCACGTGATGATGACCAACATTAAGGTAGTGCCCTGTCCTGCCCGAGGGGCGGAGCACTTGACGGACAAACTAAACCAACTCCACCTCTTTGTCCCCCTCTAGCCATCCCCTTCGCCTCACTCTCTAGCTTGCCCTCTACAAACTCCTTCTCTTCAACCTACACATTGATTCGTCCACTCCTACCATTTTCGTATCTGGCGCACATTATGAAGTCCCACTTCCTTGGTCTCAGCGCCGTCCTCGCCCTCTCCGGGCCTTCCGCCGCATTCCTGCTGCCCTCCACCGTTGACGGCATCGCAGGATCCGTACCCGACCGCGAATTCAGCCTCGTTGACCCTACCTCGCAACTCTTGACGTTGGACTGTGCCGACTGCCCTTTCGCCCGTGGGGTTGATGAAGATTTTGTTTGGGTACATGGCATCGAAAACTCGCTGGTAAGCTCGGGCCGCAATATACGTACCGTGTGGTTCACGCTCACGCCACTTGCACAGTTACTCAACTTCTCCGTCGCTCATGATCATGTCGTCGAGCTCAACGGCATTCAGCTCTACCCTCCCGCATTCGACAAGTACGCCCAGACTATCCCAGTCTACCAAGTCCAGGCCGACGTTCCGTTGACCGACATCCGCGCCAACATTGCCAAGTACACCAACAAGGCACTTCGTATCTCCAGCTATGTCCTCGAAATCGACCCCTCCATCACCAGCTCTTCCGGCAACGAGCTGGTCCCCATGACCCTCCAGCTGTCCTCGCTTGAGGCTCAGCAAATTGATGTCCCGGCCCTGTCCATCAAGCTTATGAAGCAGCCTGAGGGCCAGGTCTCGATTCTGCCCATCACGACTGCTGCTCCCATTGGAGAGTCTACACCTCAGGCCAACGACAAAGAGTGTAAGAACTGGCCAGTCCTGTGCAAGTGGCGGTCGATTATTGCGGACCGTATCCAGAGCATGAAGGGACAGATGGGAAAGCTCAAGTCTGGCTGCATGAAGGGCCGTCCTCATGGAATGATGGGACCCAAGCCGGGCCGTCCCCAGACTCCTCCTCCTGAGATTGAGTCGGACGACGAGCGTCCTCCCCACCGCGCTGGCAGCAACGAGCCCTTGCACGGACCACACGGCATCATGCGCCACCATCGTCATGGCCCTGTGGCCCGCTTCATTCACCTCGTCAGCCGCATCATGATCCCCATCGTTATCGGAATCGCTTTTGGCGCTCTTACCTACGCCACTGGGTGGCTCGTCGGCAGCCTCATAGCCTTTGTCTGGCTCAAGTTCAACCGTCGCAGTGGTTACGCGTCGGTTGCTCTTGACGAGGAGGAAGCCACCAACAAGGACGGCTTTCCGGAGGAGGCTCCTCCCGTTTACCAGGAAAAGGAGGTTGTCGTCGAGGAGGAGGTGGTGGTGGTGGGTGAGGCGGAACAGAGGCAGTAAGCGGACAACAAGCCGCTTGATTCTCTTCATTGTGGATGTCAGCCACTGCCAGATCCACTCACAATATTCTTATGAGGTTGTCCAACAGGTCCAGAGGATGTAGGCGTTTTACGGAGTCGTGCGTAGCTTCGTTTGGCTGATTGTTTGACCACATGGTCCCTCTTGTTCTAGCGGTTGTGTCATGCTCGCTCGCTCCTCGGAAACGTTTACAAAAAACATTTCCACTTTTTCTAGGTTATCTCCAAAGGAATAGAGAGATCTTTATGCGTCCATCGAGAACCCCTGTTGTGATCGCGGGAATCGTGATAAATCTGCCATCTACCTAAGCTCGTGTAGCAACCCTCCAACTGTCCTCGCCATCCACTGCTCGTCTGTCTGACAATGATCAACAGAGCCTTCCCGCAGTCACCCTGTCGCTAGGCATTTCACTCCCGTATCAGCGGCGACCTTTAATCTTAGCAGCCTTGCGAGACATGCACGACAATAGAAACATCCGACCCTGCCGAAAGTCTAAAACGTCTGCCGGGTGGCCATCGTGCCTGTCTGTCCTTTGCCTACAGCGCGCACAAGAAGAAACACCGTCGAAACAATGACAAGCCTCGATTCGTCTAGCCCCGATTCGTCTAGCCTCGGTTCGTCCAGCTACGGATCGTCTATGCGCGACGGTCGCTCGTGCAAGGCTTGCTTGCATGGAGTGGTCGGCGGATGGCAGGTGATGGTGGGAACAGCTCAGCTTTGGTGCTGGCGGTGGTGCGGTGAGTCGGCCCTTTGCAAAGGCTGTCTATCGACTTGAGCGTGTGTGTGGTGAGTTAATTTGAGCTCGAGAAAAGCTTCCGCTCCTGGTCGGATTAGGACAGATTTGGCCCACAGGGCTCATTTGCTCGTCAACGCACCGCGGTGGCGGCGTGCGTCGCATCGCAACAGTGCCACAACTAGTCCAGAGTTCTGTGTATCGAGTCCTGTAGCTCCCATTGACAATCGCTCGCGACTGGTCGGCTTGCCCTATTTTTGTTGTAGACTCCGCATCCGGCTTGTCGTCCATGATTATAGTCTCGATAACTCCAGCCAATCATCATCTGTCATCAACATTTCTTGTCCGCTCTCCAGCACATCATGGAGGGGCATCATCCGCCCGTCCCATCAGGCAGCCAAGCTGGAGTCGATCAGGGCGCACGCGCGCAGCCTCGCTCTGTGGAACAAGAGCGGCAGTAGGAAACGTCCGCCACTACAGGCGCGCTAGCGGATCCCGCGCTTGGCGCAACGCAGGGGCTACCCTGACTCAGCGGCTCTTTTTCAACGTCAGGTCGTCAAAGCCGTACTATCGTGCTGTCCTTGGAGACCACAATCGTGTGATTTCGGGTATGAGACGTGCTCGGACGAAATTGAGGCGACTATGATGTCGTTTGGGTGTGCTCCAGCGTCGTTTGGGTGTATTTAGTCGCCTTGTGCGGCTTTAGCTCGCTGAAGGTTGGACGACGAAGGAGAAAGTCGATCAGAGATGAGCATGAGGCCGCTGAGCACTGCCCGCTTCTCGAGGTGAGCCTTTCTTTCAATTTTTTCGTCAATTAGTGGATTATTCTGAACGGTTCGGACGACGTTACACTGGCTGGGTGAAGAGATGGCAGCTTTTCGTCATTGGGACGGCTTGCAAATGGAACAGCAGCGCCCTGTCCAGCAGACAAGTATGTTTGCAAGATTGCAGGTTTCCTTATTTTTTAAACACTCTCCGTCATTTGGTCTTTGCATTCGTATCTGATTTCCACGCACTTTGTCTCGGCACAAGCAGTGGAAGTTGGTGTTGCGGCCGGTATGAGATGGGATTGCTCGAGGGCAAGGGTAAGAAAAGGCAAGGTTTCAACTTATTCCTCTCATTATTGTCAGTCATCATCATCTGAATGCGATTATTCTGTTGTATTGGTGGAAGAACCTGCTGCTTTGGTGCATCGGCACGTGGTATTCCTTTGTTTTGCCCATTCGCGCACTCAACACCATCAACGATTATGGCAGCCTCTGTCTGCCCCATCTCAAGTCGGCTCGAGCCTTGCATGGCCCCGGCGGTGGCTCGCTTGCTGCCAAGGTGTATCTTTTCGGACTAGTGGCTGGTTGTGAAGTAAATATTCACTTCACAACCAGCCACTAGTGGTGCGCAGCCTACCAGAGCGCAGCATTTTGAGGTGCCTTCCCTCTGGCAGAGCTCGAGATGCGAAGCGTTGAGCACGGGCCGCTTGCGCTGTAGATATCTTTCACAACAAAGGCTTCCATCTTTTCCTTTCTTCCCTTCACACCACCACTCACCTGCTACTTGCGGATCTCTTTGTTTCCCAAGTAGCTCTTTCACCATGGCTCCCTACTTGCCTCGAAGCGGGAATCCCCGCATTGTGAATGGCTCTGCCGGTGTGATTCCCGGCCTTTCTCTCCTCTACCCTGGTGCTGCCGCCAACACCACCACACCTCCCACCACCACCACCTCGACCACCACCATCGCTCCTCGCACGCCACCACCGCCAGACCGTTCTCGCCGCGCCAGCGCTCCCTCGCCATCACCGGAGCGTTTCGTTAGCCGTCGTGTGGAGCACACAACATCGCCCACACGGTGCCCTCCTCCTCCTCGGCCCTCTGCTTTCTCACGGCCTTTCGGGGCTCGCTACGCCTCGACAGCCCTTCC
>JAIFKG010001424.1:0-10267 GCA_020351975.1 Phyllosticta ampelicida
AAACTATTGTTTTTGGGGGTGGGATACTATGGTTCCCCAAGGCACGTGATGTTGTCAACCCGTGCACGACCACCCTGCGTTTGATGAAATGATGGGTCTCAAAGCGCCCACTTCTCTGCACCCTGCTTCTCGAGCACCTTTTTCGATGAGAAGCTCTTACAGTGCCCGCGCTGAGCTGACAAATTTTTACATACGTTCAGTCAGCTTCGGACTGACACATCAACAATAATACACCCATGAACCCAAAGGAGAGAAAGGAACAACTTGCGTCCGGGATCGGATGGGTCTGATTGAGGCTGCTCGGGTATCATTCAATTCAAGTTAAAGGTATGCAGAAAAATCACGTGGTCGATAGGACAGTAGATAGAAACGCCTTAGCCTTTGAGGATAGGAGTACTAGAGGGTCAGTGTACATGCATGTACACATCATATTAAATAAAAAACATTGTCTGACTTTTGACTATTAATCGTAATGGCGAGACGGCATAGAGAGTACTCCCAACGATGCTATCCTGATAACCGCCATTTCGCAGACGAGACGATCGCAAGTGTCCGGATGAGTTGTATCGCGATCACTTCTTCGTTCTCCCGAAGCCCTTCATAGCTCTCTTGAGCCTTGAAAGTCTCGTCTTGTCGCTTGCCTCCGTCTCAGCAGCCGAGCTCCGCCTCTCGCTTGAGTAGTCGTAAGTGGATACAGCGGAAACCTCGGTTGGCGCAATCGATTCAGTCTCTTGGCGAAGTCGGGCGAGGAGGCGGTTCTGAAGATGATGCCAAAGAGCTTTGCCGCCGCCCTGGGATTCGGGATTTTGCCAAGGGCAGTGGACGCGATGGGCTTCCACGAGGTCGAGTTTGTCGTCATCCGTGTACAGCCAGAGACCGGTCTTCTGATGGCATTCCTTGCAGTATACGATTGAATATTTTCCACGATCTTCACCATACCAGCCGTAGAGGGCAAAGAGCTGCAGTCGCTTTTCCAGGTCGGTTTGGTCTGTGCCGTCATCCGGCGCAGTGGTCTCAAAGTTTTCGGATGAGAGTTGTAGGGTCAGCTCTTCCGGTAATGCTTTTTCGAGGGCTTCGGGCGCTTGACCAGGATATTGGAGGTTGTGGAGAGGAGGCAGCTGGAAGCGAATGTTGAGGAGTGACTTGTGGCGATCAATGAGGCCGGGCTTGACGTGGTCTTCGTAGTTGGCCATTGGAACGTGGTAGATGTCGTCTAGTTTCGTTAACAGATGGATAATGATGTTGAAGCATGCATCGTACTTTTACAGCCTCCTCGTCGCCAAAGGCATCCCTCCTCGTGTCCGTCCACGATTAGCGTGGCATATCTCGCAACAAGCGACTCGTCCACTTCTTCATCCAATCCTTCTTCCTCTCCACTACTCTCCTTTGGCTCCAGCTTGATCACGATCCTCTTCTCGCAGCCTCCTTTGCAAGCCACGGCGTTGACGCTTTCACAGATCCAGCCTCTCTTTGCCCATTCCATCTCGCCGATTTTGTCCGGCTTGAGCGACCAAAGCTTCACGTCGGCAAAGGTTTTGAGGCGTTGGACAAAGGCGTCATGGTTCCATGGCGTATAGTTTGGCGTCTTCTTTTGCTCCTGGGCCTGCTTCCCCTGGTCCTGGTTCTTGCCGACAAGCCGTACGCTTTGCGCTCTTTGGGCCAAGGACAACCTCCCTTGGGATGCGGGAGCGGCCATGCGAGATTTGGTGCTACCAGCGGTACCTGGCCGATCGGCGGCGTCGGTGGACGCGACAGATGCACTATCCATTGACGTTCGGGATCGTTTGAAGGGTGGTTCTGTTAATGCTCCGGCAAGCGAGATGGTCGACACATTCTTGTTGCGAGGGTGGTGGAGAGATGTGGACGAGGCGCTGGCGGAGATGTTGTCCAGTATCTTGTGAAACTTGCGCTTCGAGGTGGTGAGTGCAGCCATTCTGGGGGGCTCTGGGCGGGGGCGAGCGCGTATATGATCAACGCTGGGCGCAAGAGAGTCTGAGCTGAGCTAACGAGGGACGACGGCGGCGGCAATTGTTGCTTTGTGAATGTTGTTGTCGTTGGCTGGCGCTTGGCATGTCGGCGAGGCTGGAGGGAAAGATGGTGGCAGACGAAGACGACCTGGCTTCAGAGAGCAGCAGAGTCTTTGGCACCTTTGGCTTGTGGAGAAAATGGTGGGATGGTTTGGAGGAAGTGTGGTCTGCAATGCGACTTGGTTGCTCGGGGGATCAGCGGCGGTTCTTGACTTGCTACAGACCCCGACCCTGCAATATACATGGTCTTCGTTTCTGCCCCACTACCACGAGCTCAGACTCGGACTGACAGGACTGTACAGATTACATGAGGCGCCCTTTGCACTCTCCACGTGTCTCCCTTTTCATCGTTGCTGTATCCGCTGCAGTCCTGGCTTTCTCTCTCCTCGTCACCTTTTCCGCCCGTCTTTCCCTCTTTGCCCGCCAAATCCCAAAAGCCACCCCCGCCTCCACGCTAAACCGATACCGCTACGTCACTACCATGGCCTACGAAAAAGAGCTCCAAGTTGCCCAGCTGGCAGTCCAGCGCGCCGCCCTCCTCACAAAGCGCGTATTTAACGAGAAGGCCAAGGGCACCGTCTCCAAGGACGACAAGTCACCTGTCACCATTGGCGATTTCGGAGCCCAAGCACTCATCATTAGCGCCATCCACGCCAACTTCCCCGATGACGAAATCGTCGGCGAAGAAGAAGCTACCGAGCTCAGGGAGAACACAAACTTGAGGGAGCAGATCTGGGAATTGGTCCAAAAGAGCAAGCTCACTGATGAGAGCTCCGAGAAGCTGCTTGGTGGACCACTTACGAGTTCAGAGGCCATGTGTGACGCCATTGACCTGGGCCGGAGCGCTGGCGGGTCCAAGGGAAGAATCTGGGCGCTGGATCCCATCGATGGAACCAAGGGCTTTCTCCGCGGAGGTCAGTACGCCGTCTGTCTCGCCTTGATGGTCGATGGTGAGGTCAAGGTCGGCGTCTTGGGCTGCCCCAACCTTCCCGTCGACGACTCTGCGCCTCTGGATGCTGGCATTGGAGAGGACCAGACTGGTGAGGGTAGGGGTGTGCTTTTCAGCGCTGTCGAGGGCCAGGGTGCCACTTCCCGCCCTCTGAGCAATGGCTCCCTTCATGCCAGTCGCCAAATCTCCATGAAGGCCGTTTCGGACATTTCTCAGGCCACCTTCTGCGAGAGCGTTGAAGCGGGTCACTCTTCGCACGGTGACCAGGCACAAATTGCTCAGAAGCTGGGCATCACAAAGGAGAGCGTCCGCATGGACTCTCAGGCCAAGTACGCCTCGATTGCGCGCGGCGCCGGCGACATTTACCTGCGTCTTCCTGTCAAGAAGGGATACGAGGAGAAGATTTGGGACCATGCTGCGGGCGACATCATTGTCAAAGAAGCTGGAGGCCAGGTCACGGATGCCAACGGCAAGGGCTTGGACTTTAGCATTGGCCGGACCCTGAGGGACAACTCTGGTGTCGTTGCCGCTCCCAAGGCTGTGCACGGTAAGGTCCTGGAAGCTGTGAAGGAGGTGCTCGCCACAAAGGCAGCTTAAAATTTAGAATTTTGTACGCCATGAAGGTCTCTTGAATATTGGACCAAGAAGAGCCAGGTATACCCGTATATAAAATACAGTTGCAGAGCCAATCCTGCAAGCTCGTTTCCACGCTTATTTGATCTTCTTCGACTTGAGCCTGATGGTCTCGTCGTTGACGAATATACCCTTGCCCTTGTACGGTTCCGGCTTCCTCCATGATCTAATTTCTGCCGCACAGCTCATGACTGCTTCTTTGTCGGGACCCTCCAATAGGATGCGAGTTGGTTGAGGGGTGCTAGCTTTTACGCCTAGGGGAACTCCCACTTCGACCGGATGCGAATAGTTGACCTTGAGGTTGACAAACTTCTGGCCGGGGTATTCAGTTGGGACAGTGGTTGCGGAGTCCTCGATCGATGCACGATAACCGACACCGACGAGACGGAGAATAGCAGTATGACCCTCTGACACGCCGAGGACCATGTTGTGAAGATACGCGCGGACGGTGCCTGTAAAATTAGGTATAAGCCTCAGAACCATGTGCGTGGTCTCATGTCTCCGGCAGCGCGACGCCAGCACTCCAACGTGTCGCGACAAGTGAGGCCTTGAAATTCAAAAGACTCGACATACCCCACATCTCTCTTTGACACCGCTCGTTGGCATCCAGGACCGAGACCGAAGGTGGACTTGTCGGTGTCTCGCGCGTAATCTGAACAAAAGAGGGCACGGTATACGACAGCTCTCCGAGCGGTCCTTTTACAGTCACAGTAACGCCAGCCTCATCGCGGACAGATATCTTGACTTTCTTCGACTTTGGGGGTTGCGCCATGTCAAATTGGACCTCCGGCGGTAGGAATAAGGGCTGGCGTCCAATCTTTGACTGGCATGGCGTCGTTGTGCTGAATGCTCTCGCTGCGGCGATTTCGAACTCGATCCTTGACGGCCGTATGATGAGAGTGGATAGGCTCGAGGACGCACGTGAGCTTGCCGTTTGCAGGCAGCGCCGTCTTGCGGTGGTGAACATGGCGTTGTGGTCTCCAATGGCGGCGCACATTCACTCCAGCGACACGGCTTGGTCGACCGCCGAGGGTTTTGCCGATCATGTGACACGCGCCTTCTTGATCAACCGCTTTACCTCTTTCCCATTTCGGATGTTAATTTATCCATCCACTTCCCATTTCGGATGGCTTGAATTACGACTTAGTTCTTCATCTGACGACCTGACTTCTCCTCAAACTTTTAACACCACGACTTCATATCTCCGCGATCCGGTCTCTGCTTTGCCTGAATGCTGAAGAGGCAAAGAATTGAGGCAAGCCCCGAAGAGCCTCGTTACTGCAGCGCCTATGAATGCCCCCAGTCTGCTGCTATTGACTTCGACTGCGACTGATCTTCACCACGTATTGCATCATTTTTATCACTTCTTATTTATGATGCTCCCGCACAGATCATGGATGAGCGCATTGCTATCCACACTGATTGCTGCCTCAATTTTCACCGCTGATGCTTCAATGGCGCCCGCCAGGACCGATGCGGTCGACATTTACCCGGATACTCTCGTTGACATGCTCCTTCGAGCCCCGGCACACCAGCTTCAGGTATTCGAGGTTGCCCAGAAGCGGATCCGCGACATGGAGTCTTCACCTGCATGCCAGCAGCTCGCAACATCAACTCTGATCGACTCTTGCCAATCGCTTGATCTGATGACTGGCTCTAATTTTCACTCCACAAGTCAAAACCCGATGGATGCGATAAAAAGGGAGTACTCTGCTAGGCTTGCCGTATGTGAGTTGCAAGGGATTAAAGATGGCGTGCCCAAAGAGTGCAGACCTTTCGTGCCCTCGGCCGACGCGTGCGGCAATCCTGGAGGCTTTTTCGGTCGATACGCAAAGCCATACAAAGGTGAAAAGAGCCGTCTCTGCTACCCAAATTTCACGCAACAGGAGTTGAAGACGTGCGCCAATGCCCTTTTCAATCATCCGCAGCGGTGGACGAGTTTCAGCAATGCGCGCTCGAACGCAATCATCATTTGTCAAGCAAGCAGAGCGGCAGTTGAGAACGGTACGTTCATTTGCTTGATGACTACAGGTAGACTCTCACTCTGTCACAGACGAATACCTCAGAAAGTTGCGAGATGCCACCGAGGCTCAGTCTGGTGCAGCCGAAGCTTTAGTCCACGTCGTCAGCGAAGTGCAAGCCGCCCTTAGCCAGCAGAGATCCTTCGCAGAGTCGGTTCAGCGATTTCAATCCGACATGGTCACCAAAAACGAGGCTACCTTGGCCCAATCGGATCACCTTATCTTCAGCATCTTCTCCAAGGTTGAGTCTTCGGCCCAGTCGATGCTGTTCGGATTCCAGCAGTACTTTGACACGCTCAAAAATGAAGCAAAGGCTCTCAATTTGGTATGCTATATCCCACATATCTAACACGCATTGCTAATGTTACGTAGAATCTGAAGGGAGCAGGCACCCAAGTTCACCAAGTTCAGAATGGGCTTGCACAACTCGACACCTCGTTGGTCCAGCACCAGGGGCAAGTAGAAGCTGTGCAGTATGCTCTCCAAAAGATCTTGGACGCCACCATCCGCGAGTTGGCCGACCGAGTTATGGGCATTGAGGACACCCTGAAAGACCAGCTTGTCCTGAGTCAGCAGGCTCTCGAAGATCAGCGTGCTTTCCAAAAGGTAAGTCAGGAGCCAGATGTTTGGGTACTGCCTGTGGCTACGTTCTTCGGTAGTATCCAGGTGTTTCCAAACTCGCTCGGTACGCTTACTTATCCGGTCGCAGATTCAAGCACAAATCATGGACAACCACACAGCAATCTCAAATAGCCTACTCAACCAACGGCTCGCCATCGAGGAGAACTCTCAGAGAATCAAAGACATGCCCTTTACCGGCATCGGCTCGGCCCTTGCGACATACTTGGGTCTCTCGCTTGCCTTTATTGTCATGCTCACTAAGGTCACTACATTATTAACAACCTGACTTGTGCGACTCGGACTGCACTTACCCTTATCCATTCATTTCAGCCTACCATATACGCCTCTTTTTTTTTCTCTTTTTTTTTTACTCTTTTTTCTTTTGCCTACCTAGTCTGCTTTTTATCTTTCTTCTTCTTTGCTCGTCTTTTCTGCTGGCGTCGGTTCATTGCTCATATACGCCGCATATCTAAGAGCGCTGCACGGCGGATATATCGGAGTTCTGGGATAGGAAACGGGTTCTTTTTGCTTGGGAGAGATTCTGCGAGCTAGTACGGTGGATGCCGACAAGCAAATGGTTGATTGGTTGCTCTTCGAAAGGAGCGAAGCTTCTCTATGTCTACACACATGAAGGCATTGATATTCTCGGTTCAAATTTATTGATGACACCGGCGAGCTTCCAGACCTCGTAGACAGATGGGATAAGGAGCATGCAATAACTTTTGAGGGAGTAGAGCATGGGGAATCATTCAAACTCCATTGATTTATGCATTACCTGTCTACCAAGAGTGGGTACCGTATGGAATCCATCTGTCCATGAACCATCGCAGCCTGAACTGAACAGAGAGCCAAATCAATCTCCTTTCGTTCCAACTCCCTTTCGCCCCCCCCCCCCAACACACACACAGCAAACCACTCCGCTAGACCCTGTTCATCTCCTCAACCCAGAACTCCACCTTGGTAACCTCCTTGATCAAGTCCGTCTTGCCCTCGCACAAAAATGCCCCCGATTCTCCCTCACCCTCACCCTCGACTCCACCCAGACTCTCCCTACCCAACACAGCCAGCATGGCGATCGTCTCCCAATTGTCCACGCCCTCCACGTACACCCTGAACCTCGGATCTCTGTCGCCCTGTTGTACCGCGATGCCCAGCTGGCGCGCAAGGTGCTGCGCTTTGGACAGCGGACGCGGCGCGCCGGGCGGGATGGTTATGGTATAGTTGACGACGAGCGAGGGTACGAGCGGCAGGTGCGAAATAATGGCGTGCATGTCGAACGCCCAGACGCGTGTGTAGGGCTCGCGGATCTCAACGACCCAGGGCATGCTGCTGGTCGCGAGGAGGGAGCCAAGGTGGGGGAGGAGAGGTTTGGTAGGGAGTGAGGGTGAGCTTTCATTGTCGTTGGATGCGTGTGCATCGGGTGTCATAGGTCGTGGCGTAGTCGGACTCCACGGAATGCGTAGCGACGTGAGCAGGTCAAGTAGCTGCTCTCGGCCGCAAGGCTGCGACTGGGATAGCAGGTGGCGCCGCAGTTCCTTTGGGATGCTGCTGGGCTGAGTTTTCTCAATAAGGCTGGAGTCGATGAGGACCTTGTTCATGTTGAAGGGGATGGCCAGTGTCGAGCGGCGTGTGTCGTGACAGACGCGGAGTAGTGATGGCGAGAGGTTTGAGCGGAGCGTCTTCATGCGGTGGTCCCACTTGAATCCGTTCCGGTCTGTCAATGCGAGCTGGTAGATGCGGCTCCTGATGGTGGTGGGGAGAGATGAAAATGTTGTTGCAGTCGGTGGCCTGGTGGCTTGTTAGATGTTTGGACGGCCTTTTAATCGGAGTTGACTTACCGCTGCAACTGGAGGGAACTTTTGAAGAGTCCTAAGCGAGGCTCTTCGTCCATATGAGTGATCCACGCGCCTGGCATGGTGTTGAGCCTTACGATCAACTCAAGGCGCAGCTTGTCTGATATGGAGAAGCGAATGAGTCCCTTCAAAACCAGCAAGAGATATATCGCGACAAGTCCTGTTATTATGATGGTGTCGAAGGGAGTTTTCAAGAAGTACCCAAAGGCGGCGAAAACTTTTCGGATAATTTGCCATGCTCTGCTGGCCTGCTCACACCGACGGCTGACAGTGTAGACTTGGAATCCCAGAAGGCCGACCATCATGCAGAGCCCACACTCAAGCTGTCTATCGATCAGAAAATCCAGGCATCCTATGATCCATTCCTGGCCAAAGTCGACCAGGGTTTGGAAGAGGCTCTCTGAGAAGTCGATGAAGCCGGCCAGGGCTTTGAGCAGACAGCAAAAGAGAGCTAACATGGGAGCAGCGCAGGTCGTCAACAGCCAGAAAATGGGCTCAAAGCAACGATGTATGACGTCAACAGCGCTGTTGATCCAACTCAGATGGCTGAGCATTTTCTCAGTAAAGGCAACAAGTCCCCTCGCACTGGAAGACGCCGCGTCGCTGGTCACAACAAGTATGGAGTCGATAGCGACCTTGTAACGGCCCAACAAATAGTCCGTCAGAGCGTTTTCCAAGTGAGCTAATCCTTTCGTAATGAAATAAGCAGCATCAGCAACCATCTCGAGTATGGAGCTTCCAGCGTCCATGGCAGCCTCCGCATGGTTGAACAGATAGTTCAGTAGAGTGTCTCTCAAACAGGCCACCGAGTTCACACTGAAAGAGGAAATGTCGGCCATCATCTCAAAGATGGAGCTTCCAGTGTCCGTAGCGGCCTCCCAGTGATCTTTTGTGTAGTCTTTAAGGCACAGGCCGATGCATATCATCCCATTGAAAGCCATGTCTTTGAAGTGTCTTCCACTGTACGAACCTCTGACGTTCTTGTCAATGGATGATATATTTTTGATGGCGTTGGTACCGAGCAGTTCGACATCGGGGATAGAGTGCGTGATGGAACGAATGAACTGGGGAGTCGGGTTCTTGAAAGAGCCAAGCCATGATGGGCACGATCGCACCCAGGCCACGCCTCTGCGGATATGATGGTGGGAATTGCGCAGAAAGACTGTAGTCAAAGTCTTGGGCAAATTCGAGGCTGAAGTGCGGGATGAAGCCAAGTTCGGCCACGAGATCAGGTGTATCGGGATGCACCTAAGAGAGAGGCGGGAGATGGTATACACATCATGCACTATTGTTGTCTTGATTCGGTAAAATTGGCGTTTGAATTCAAAGAGAGGCGTCCAGAGGTATATTTGGACGAAGGCGACGAGGCTCTGCAGACGGAAGTTAGAACGGCCCAAGACGGCGAGCCAATGGAGAACGGTGGTGTAGAGGAGGTGCAAATAATGCGAAATAGCATCCTTCAGGCCAAGCCTGAATTGCTGGAAAGAATGGACATCCATGGCGGTCGGAACTGGTATTGTTGCACTTGATTGTAGGAAATGCTGGGGTTAGCAAGAAGCAAAAAGGAGTCTTGATCGGAGAGACAGGAAAATCGGGTGCCGTCATGGTCGCCGCGGTGACATGGCAGCAGCAGGCAAGAGCGACCCAATTTGTGCGCAGGCCACGGCGGCACTCACCTCAACTATCAACCACCATTTTGCTATCGTTTTCGAGCTATCAGAATCAATCATTGAACTCAGAAAGAACGCTATACGCAAGCTGTGTATAGAGCAACATTCAGCTTTTAGAAGACCATCGCGACTCTCATCTTATGGTGTAGTAGTTTGGCCAGACTACACTGGAAGTACCACTCGTCTGCAACTACGAAATAACTGCGTTTTGACCAAAGTTTTTCCATTGAGAGAAAAAGAAAGGCATCTTCCTTCAACCCCAAAGACGCCCCCTTTCTTTTCTTTACCTTTCTCTCTTTTTTTCTTGCACAAAACAGTGTGGTACCGGAGGAAAGAGAGATACATGCGGCATCTTCATCAGCGCCTTGTCAAGATCATTGTCACCGTGTCGAAATCAACGCGCATTAGACAACAGATTGCGAAGGTCGACGAAATCGGACTCTGCACCTCCACGTGGTGTCGGCTGGAAACAGGACTTGTCCTGGCCAACGCA
>JAIFKG010001425.1:0-44071 GCA_020351975.1 Phyllosticta ampelicida
CCGGTGGCGGCTTTTTTTTAGAAAATGAAATTATTCGGCCACCAAATTACCCCCCGGCCTGTTTTGGGTTAACCGCCTTTTTTTTTTTTTTTTTTTTTTTTGTGGTTCTTGCATCTTCTTTCCTCGTCGTTCGTTTTGCCTATCCAGCAATCGGGATAAGCATCCGACTGGCGGAATTCGGCAGGCAAGGTTCTGCTGCGCTTGGCCTTTTGCTGTTTTGATAAACTTACTTTTGGCGCTGCATGCAGATATTCTGAAACAAATCGAAGAGGAGACGGTGACTTGTCCATGGCCTGGTGTCGTTCTCATCCGGCGAGGTTGGCGGTCGTGGGTGGTGACCAGCAATGATGGTTGTATGGGCTGGGATAATGGATGAATAGTGCTTCCGCTAGCGAGAGAAGGGTTAGTGATGCCGTTCTTTTTTCAGTCACAGGCTGACTTGAGTAAGGATGTTGGCGAAAAAAATCGTTATAGTGGGGTGCTCATGGCCGATAAGAAGTACATGAGGTGGGTGGCTTGAATGCTGCAGAGCCTAGGTCCGCTTCCGCTGCTGGTCACGTTGCGCTCCCGAGGCCATTCTGTTTGCATGCCATGACTAAGTACATGCTGGGCGTGGATAGCCTTTGCGATGGCTCTCATGGCCTCGCCATCGACGTTGTTGACGCCATGGTCGCCCAATCAGTATAGCGCAAGGACTCCATGGCTCTTATCAGTCGACGACGAACCAAACACGTCGCTGAGCTCGAGGCAGAAGTCTCCCTTGTCATGATCTTTTGCAACATTTGGTGTCGCCGAAAGCGCCGCTATTATCCCAGCAGATCGATCGTCGAGGGTATACAGGCTTGCCCCAAAGGCGTGGCAACAAGGCGCGGCAAAAATGCGATTGCTCAGCAGAAGCAGAAAATGACTGCTCATTTCATTTCATGTCGTGAGCAGAGAAATTTCACGTGCAGACGCGTACGTAATGAAGTCGTGAGCAACAAGGGGAAAAAAAAAAAATTAAAAAACTTTCGAATTTGGTCATCTCCCACCAACTCTATCAGACACGACATGGAGCCTGAAGCTCTGTGGCACGCAAAGAGCAATCTTAGAGACACGCCCCCAGTCGACGCACGTCTGGAGACGGTGAATGCTGCCATTCTCACTGTGGAAAATGAGTGAGAACAATATCAGCCATGGACTAGCACGACGTGTGCAAGCTTCTCGAAATATGTCCAGGCAGGCATGGACCAGAGCCGTCAGCCGCGCAGGAGATTGGGGAAGCGCGGAACTTGGCAGGTGGTGGCCAAGACGGTGATGGCGGGAGGGGGAAAGCAGGGGCAACGGACGGGGGGCAGATTTTGGCTTTGACGGAGCGGGTTCCTCATTTGCAAAGCAAGATTGCGGGAGGGGTAAAACGATGGTTCAGGGGGTACATAATTTGGCGGGAAAGCGTCGGTAAGCCGAAAAAAGGTCGGCCCACGGCGGAGGTCTTGGCTCTTGCTGTCCAACGTCAACCCTTGTTAGGCGTTCGAATGGCTCCAGCTGCAAGCTTGGTGCCGCCCCAGCCACTGACTGCTCCATGTTACAGCTGCCGCTGCTGTTGCTGTTGCTGCTGCTGCTGCTGCGGCTGCGGCTGCGGCTGCTGTCAGAGTAAAACCACGGCTTCCTTGGGTTGTCCGGGTCTTGGTCATTTGGATCAACCATGCCGGTGCGGCGGGCGGAGGCTTCTTGGACTTTGTGGACTTTTTAGACTTTTGGGGGGTTGGAGGCTCGGCGGTTGCGCGTGGCTTGGGCGGAAAGCACAGGAATTCTGGCGGACCCTTTTGGGCGGGAAAAGGAGAGAGCAGCGGTGGAGCCAGGATCGATCACCCCATGATGTGCAGAGGACGAGCGGGCCACGAGATGCTCTCATGCTTCGCTCGAGACTTTGGTTCTGGTTCTGCGCTTGTCGTGTCGGGCGCCCTAGCGATGGCACTGGCTAAGTGGCCTGGTGGTCAACAGGAGCCGTAGGCCCGGACCTGTATCCGAACGGCAATCCACTATCCATACTTCTACATGATTGGCTTCACGTGGGAGGCCAGCCGCGCAGGCCACAGACCGCCCGGCCGACGGGATCACGAAGCAGGTGCCAGCAGTCGACGTGTGGCCAGCCCCAACTGCAGCGAGGGGCAGAGAGCGTTGCGTTGCGCAACGTGGTCGCCTGCGTTTGTCTGTCTCGCAGGTTGACTTGGGGGGGCAGTGCGAGGAGGAAGAGGAGGAGCAGGAGGACGAGGCGGAGGACGAGGAGCGGGAGAACACGCACAACGCAAAGTGAAAACGACCTGGTCTCCATCAAGCACACGTTCTAGAAGCCTTCGCAACAGCACATGGCGCGGGCGCGATGCATTCCCCAACGCTTCGGCCGTTGAGTTCCACACAGGTTGGCTGCAGCCGGCTGGGACGAGGCGGGCGACGTGAGGTGAGGGCGGGAGAGGTGCAGCAGGTGCAGCAGGTGCAGCAGGTGCAGGGCAGGGCAGGGCAGGGCAGGGCAGGGAGGGCCTGGCAGCTAGCACTAGGCACTGACATTGGGTAACAGGGTCGCGCCAGCGCCAACCACTGATCGACTGCAACCTGCAATTTCGCCCGCTCCACTAGCGCCTAATCACCACCAACACCACCATGGCTCTATCGACACTCGTTTCTCGGAAAGAAACGCGACCGGGCGGCTTGTCCCAGAGTATTGTGTGGCTTTGGGCTGCCCCGGGGCGAGGATAGGAGTAGGATTGGAGCACTCAGCACATTGCCGAGCAGACGCAGTCGGTGGTGGACGGCGTGCTAGCCTCCCAGTCTACCCGGGTCATGCGACCGGCTCTCCAACCAGGCAAGATGAGCAGAAACGGGATTATTGCTGGGCGCGACTTTGTCTGGTGCATGAATGTTATGACGATTCACGTTGATTGCTGGATTCAGAGAGGAGCCCAGATCAAGCCCTGGCGCCCTAGCGCCCAGACCAAATCGCTTCCGTTCGGCGCGCCCTCCCCCTACTTTTGTTCGCTTGCCCTGCCTCTGGCTTTCCTCTTATCCTCTTCCATCCCTCAACTCCAGCAACTTGCGTATTTCTCTCTCCATCTTCTCCTAGCGAGTCTCACGCACCCCCCCACCCCCCCTCTCCTCCCCTCAACTTTCAGGCTTGTTGCTTCGACCCAGTGATACCCTAGATACCCGCGCTCGCCTTCCTGTTTAACTCGCACCTTCCTTATCTTCCACCCTCCCCTGTCGCCTGCTGCTCTCACGCGCCTGCAAGCCTTCGACCCTGAATTTTTTCCTAAAACCCACCCACAACACCTTTTGGCTACAGTCATCACACACTCGATTCAAATTCACAATGTCTGACACCAAGCCCCTCGATACTCCGGCCGCCGAGCCTATTTCCGCTGCTCCCGCCAGCGAGACTCCTGCGACCGCGACTGAGCCCACTCCTGCAGAGCCTACCGCTACCGAGGCGCCTGCCACCATCGAAACTACTGCTTCTGAGCCTGTCGCCGAGGAGACTACCGCTCTGCCCATCGAGGAAAAGAAGAGTGAGGATGAGGTCAAGGTTACTGCCGAGCCCATCTACTCGGGTTCGCTGGGCTATAAGGCCCCTGGTCTTCTCAAGTACGTTTGTCCTCAATCACCTTGCCAAATATACATTCTAACGCGCGGGACAGGAGTCTGACCTACTCGAAGAAGTTCTTCTGGTTCGGCGAGGAGCCTGTCTCTAAGGACAGTCTCTCCGCCTACCTGCGTGGCGAGAAGGCCGAGGTTGGCCACGCCACTGCTGCTTGGGCTAGCAAGACCGGCAAGGGTCTGCTTCTCTTCGCGAAGAATGCTGAGCAAAAGGCCAGCCCCGCTGGCGTCTTGAAGCTGGTATGTCTCAGCGAAGACACCCACCTGGGCGATTGCGCGCGCGCGCTAACACTTAAAACAGGCCGACGCCTCCGATGTCACGAAGGAGGGTAACGTCGCTTTCTTCTTCAAGATCCATGGACATAAGCACCAATTTGAGGCTTCCAGCCAGACCGAGCGCGACAGCTGGATTGTCTCCATTGAGAAGGGTGTCGAGGAGGCCAAGGCCGCCAGCGAGGAGGTTACTGGCAGCGACGAGTACAAGGCGACCATTGAGGCTCTCGGTAAGTTGTGTTCACCCGCCAAGCGATGGTGCACGGATGTCTCTGCGTCTGCATCTCGCTTGGTCCCGCTCCATTTCCAAGCAAAGTGGATCAGGCTAACACTCGCTTAGTCAAACCCACCGTCGCCACTGCCGGCAAGGCTGAGGAGAACGTCCCCAAGAAAAGCTCCGAGGTCAAGCCTGCTGAAGGTGCCGAGCGCCCTTCTTCTACCAGTAGCTCTGACGATAACGCCGAGGGCAAGAAGAACACCAAGAAGAACAAAAGTCGCTCCGTTTCCCGCAAGAGGGCCTCCGTTTTTGGCCTGCTCGGCAAGAAGGAGGCGAAGAAGGAGGAGGAGCCCAAGGAGGTCGCTAGGGAAGAAGCCAAGGAAGCGGCCAAGTCTGAGGAGGCTGCCCCCACCACCGAGAGTGTCGCTGGTAAGTGTAGTGCCACTTCCGCAGCGGCGCTCCATTGCTAACTCAACATCAGCTGAGCCCGTTGCCGAGGCCGCTGCTGACGAATCGAAGCCCGCCGAGGAGGTCAAGTCTGCCGAGAGTGAGCCTGTTGCTGCTGAGCCCGAAGTCAAGTTCACCCCTACACCCAAGGCCAACAAGCGTACTTCCATCTTTGGCAACTTCTTCGAGAAGGTTCGTAGCCCCGTTGTCGAGAAGAGGGAGTCCGAGGTAGCTCCCACCGTTCCTCCCAAGGACAACGAGGTTGCCGCCACTCCCGCCACTCCTGCCGATGACGGCAATGCCACCACTACCGACGCTGCTGAGCCTACCGTTGCCGCCACCGAGCCCGCCACCGAAGTGGCCGAGACGAAGCCGGCCACTACCCCTACTCCCGTCAAGGAGAAGACTGGTTTCTTCAGCAAATTTAGCAACAAGAAGAAGGCGGTCGAGTCTCCAGTTGCCGAGACCCCGATTGCCGTCGAGACCAAGCCCGAAGACTCCGCCACCACTCCTGCTGTCGAGAGTGAGGCCGCTCCCGCGCCCAAGGCCACTCCTGAGCCCTTGAGCAAGGAGAGGCGCCGTACTTCTTTCTTTGGCAACTTCGGCACCAAGAGTGGAGAAGCCGACGGCGAGAAGAAGAAGGGTCTCGGTGGTCTGTTCCGCAACCCCAGCAAAGCCGTCAAGTCCAACAAGGACGAAGAGCCTGCGCCCGCTAAGGTTGAGGATGACTCACAGCCCAAGGTCGACGGGGTCAAGGCCGAGGAGACCAAGGCTGAAGACACGGTCGAGGAGCCCAAGGTTGAGAAAAACACCACCGAGGAGACCAAGCCCACCATTGGTGACGTCGTCCCCGAGGCTGTACAGGTTAACGAGAACCAGGCCACTCCCACCGTCCAGGCCACCGCGTAAGGTCAGGTGGATCGCCACCGTCGACGACTTGTTATGATGCAATGACGGAAAAGGCTGGCCGCAACTCGCTGTTCAGTTTGTCAAGCTGTTCGCTGCGATCACAGGCGCCGATCCTCGAAGCTTCAAAATTTTCCTAGCACAAAAAATACCCTTTGTTTCCCACCGCCCCTCACTCGCGTCTTTCTTTACAAAGAGCCCTGCTCTTTTCCTTGCATCTGGGGCTCATTGGCGGTCTTTCTTTCCTACCCGTCTAGATTGATACCATTGTGCTGCTGAGCTCGACTGGGTTTTTCGTTTTGACGTTTTTGTAATTTTCAGGTTGCGTTGCTCTGGGTTTGAGGCAACTGCGTATACCCCCTTGATACCCTGCGTACTAGCCTTTATCGGGACATGTACAAGTGGCCGCTAGGGCACCGACACTCGTATCGTAATATCTAATACAACCTTGGCGAATGTTTGGTTGTTTGCAGTGTGACGATGTGTTTGAACAGTCGAGGAAGCTGATGCAAACGAGCCGCTTCTTGCCCGTCAAACCAAGGCCAAGTCTACAGCAAGTGTTTCCCAACATGCTATGAACGAGTATAAATGCCTTGGTAAGAATAGAATTTCAAACACAGTGTGTACTTGGCACCGGCCAAACGTCTGCAGCCAAGGTGAAGTCGTAGGTCTGGCCTGGACCCCGATTGCTGATGGACCGAACGGCACAGCCCAGCTGGGGCGGAACGTGAGCGAGCTGGCGGAGTGAAGACCTCGTCGCGACCTGCCCGACTGACCATGGCCGAACGCCAAAAATTGACTCGATCCCTGAACATCTGGCATCATACTTCTCATGTGCACAGCCTGCAAGTGGCCGGCCTATCAACGTTCCAAGCACTTTCTTTGGTGGATGGCACCACTTCACACTACCACCACCGCTCGCGGCACCAGCCCAACTTGGAGACCAGCTTGCCACAACCGTTTGATTTCGCTCGCTATCCTTCTCGACAGCAATTCTATGCGCTTTCTCGACTGATCCTCGCCCTGGACAAAAATCCTGCGATTGATGGGAGAGCGACGACTATGGTGAGTGTGCTGCGAGGTGCGAGCAGGCCATGCATCATCGATGAAGTGTGATTTCGATAGCGTGCGCGCTTCAACACTGGACAATCTTTCTCCCTTTGTTTGGAGAAGGTCGTCGCTTTGCTGCACTGCAAATCGCTAACCTAGCACAGGGCTCCTGCTGTTCATCAAGGCGCTCCTATGGCGCCGCATCGTCCCCGTCGACGTCGCAGAACAACGGAGCTGCGAATCCGTCGTGCGCTCACAGCGATAACCCAAGCACGGTACCGCAATCACACTCGACACACTCGTCCCTCTCGGCCATCGAATCCCTCGCCACCACACCGCGAGCATCGCATTCTGGACCTCCGCCGGCAGCGGGATCGTGGCGCAGCGCCGACAACACCAGAAAAGCGGGCCACGGCAGCAGCACGGCGCCCACGGCCTTGTCGCGAGGAAGAGGCCGCAGCAGAAAGGACGGCAGACCAAACAAGCCACTGGCCGTGCTAGACAGGAAACGGCGCTGCAAGAAGCCGGTCCTCGAAGGCAGCGTGTCAGCATCTCCGGGTGGGCCACTGACGCGCGCGCGGCTCGAGACGGAGCGCAATGCCTTCTGGGAGACGCGGGTGACAGGAAGGCTGGAGATGTGGGGCGCAGTGCGACTGGTTGTCGAAATGGTGCAGCATGGAGATGTTAAGGGGGCTCAAGGAGTGCTTGATGCCGCTGGAGGGACATGTCCAACGGGCCAGTTGTGGCAGGGGGTCTACGATGAGTTGGGGAACGAGTACAAAGTTCCTGAGTGGGTGGTTATTGAGCCTGTGGGCATCGTCGAGGACAGTGCAGAGGATGGTAATGATGTTGATGATGATGATGATAATGATGATGATAATGAAGAGGCAGGACTCGAGAGCGAGGACATGGCGGGTGCAGAGGAAAAGGGCAAAGGCAAATTGGGCGACATGGTTAAGATCAAGACTCGGCTCAGCGACAGGGGCACAGATGTGGTGGTCAAGGCGGGCTCGGAAGAGAGTGTGCGGACGGTCATTTCGAGGGTTGTACAAGCGGCAGAGGTGAGATGATTCGGATTCAGATTGGATCGTGTTGAGGGTGATGCTAAGATGCTAACAAAGAGAATAGCTGCCAGCTTCAAGTCGCGTGCGCATGGCTTACATGGGCAAAATGCTCCGCGAGAATGAGACCCTGGCTGCGCAGGGCTTCAGCGAAGGGCACGTTGTCAGTGCATTTGTTTCCTAGGCGCGCGGAATGGGGATGAGCGGACACGATACCACCAGCTATTTGCTGAAGTTTTGACCGTGTTTTCATTATGTATGATGGATCATGGTACATGTGGTTTTGTGCAGGTATGAGTACTCCTTGGGCTCGCGTGGCGCTAGTCCCGAAGCGGCTTAGCCGATGTGGTAGCTTCAAACAGCAGTCTCCAACACAACACCGGCAGCCATCAACAATCTCTCCATCTCACCCGTCCGCTCATAGCCGGCATCTCAACCTCTGTTCACACCCCACCCCTCCAATTCCATCAGTGCCAGTTTGCACCATGCTTGCCCGCACCACCCTGGCCCGCCTCAGGGCTCAGGCTCATCGAAGCTCTGCACGCGACGTTGCACACATTTCGCGCCAGCTTGCCCACACATACCTGACCTCCAGCACCGTTACGACCCAATTGGCCATCGCCCCAGCTGTTTCGAGCTTCCGCACCTACGCGGTCGCGACCCGCTCCAAGCCCAAGCCAAAACCCAAGGCGAAGGCTACCACCAAGAAGAGCCCTGCCAAGAAGACTGCCACGCGCAAGACTGCCGCCAAGAAGCCCGTCAAAAAGAAGGCCGTCAAGAAGACTGTCAAGAAGACTGTCAAGAAAACTGCCAAGAAAACCGCAAAGAAGCCTGTTCCCAAGAGGAGAGGTTTGACCGAAAGGCAAAAGATGCTCAAGGAGAAGGCCAAGCTCAAGGCCAACATTGCCCAGCTGAAGGAAACTGCCCTTGAGGAACCCAAGAAGCTCCCCTCCAGTGCTTGGACGATTTACGTGGCCGAATTCTATCGTAGCGGGCGGGAATTGGAGCCCAGCCTCCGCGAGAACTCAAAGAAGGTCTCCGAGGCTTTCAAGACCTTGAATTCCTCTGAGATGGAGGTGTGTGTTTGGAATCCTGTGCCGCGTGTAATGGGTCCCGCGAGGGACCGCCAGAGACTTGCCGCTGACGCGAAGTAAAACAGCGTCTCCAGAAGCAGGCCGCCGAGAATGTCAAGCGCAACGACGAGAACTATGCCAAATGGATCAACTCATTCTCGCCCAAGCAAATTTCCGACGCCAACAAGGCTCGCAGTTCGCTCAGGAGGAAGCTGGCTGTCTACAAGAAGGCCAAGCTCCACGATGAGCGTCTTGTGAAAATGCCCAAATCGGCCTTTATCATATTCACCATCGATTTCTGCAACCGCTCCGATACTGCTGGTATGTCGATTAGCGAAAGGGGCAAGAAGCTCGCTCAAGAGTGGAAGGACATGTCTGCCAGCCAGAAGCAGGTTCGTACATCCCCTGGTGGTGTTTCTATCTGTTCTGTGGTAGCAGTAGTGACGACCGGCAAACTAACCTCGTTTGAACCTCCCTGCAGAAGTACGAAGACGCCGCCCGCGCAGACCGGGAGCGCTACTTCAAGGAGCACAAGAGCATCTACGGTGAGGCAGCCGTGATGGACACCAAAGCCAAGGTGTGAATCTGGTAGCTGTCGTCCTGTGCTTTGCCCAAGAGTGCGTTGCACGTTCGTAGTCACACGATTTTTAACCGTTTGCCTGTTCTCTCCGCCGGCCGAGTTGAGGATACCAGTCCCTCTGTTTGGTGCAAAGATGGGTTAGCAAGCAATGGTATGGTACAATGAATGATTTTAGGTCGTTTTGGCGGAAAGAGCGAGCGAGCGAGTTTGCGCCGTCTGCTTGCTACTTGCTCTGCCTTGCCTTGGCCGTGTAGGATTTCTATTCTGCGATCAATGAAATGGCTTCCTTTTTCCCGTTACTGTTGTTGTTGATGTTGGTGTTGTTGGTGTTGTTGGTGTTGTCGCTGTCTGTCGCGTCGCGTTGTCGTCTGTTTAGCCTGTGTCCGATGCATGCCCTGAGTTTTCCCTTTTACCCTCCCTTCCCTGGTGTACGAACGGGAACCTGCGCCATGTGATAGGCTGGCACTGCGACGCTGGCTCCATACCTCTGTATCTCGACGCTGTGCTGTCTCCGACTCGTCCGCCCGTTTTCTCGTCCGTCCCTCATGTCTCAAACAATTACTAAGAAGTAAAAATAAAAGGAAAGCAAGACGAAAAAGGCACATTTCTTCTACCACTTTGCTGCACCATCATCTCCCGACCCCTTCTGTCTAAGCTCCTGTGCTGTATCACAATCCACTGACGTGCATCTGTCTGCCCGTCCGTCCGTCCGTCCGTCCGTTTGTGGCTGTCGCTGACTTGCTGTTATGTGAAGGGGCCACGGAGCCGCCCACGGTTCAGAGGGAGCGAAGTTAGCTGGCTGTCGGCGAACCGGAAAAGTAAAAGCCTGTTTCGTACTCCAGACGATTCAATGCAACGCTCGAATCTTATTTGTATGTGTGGGCCGGTCGGTAGAGTGAATTGAGTTGGTTGACGATGGCCATCACCATGCACGTACGGTACTGCGCCGTTACTTGCCAGCATTACATTTTGAATTTTGCAAAAAGTGCCACATGGGTTTGGGAGGATCGAGGTTGACTTGGTAGCCAGAGGTCGTGGACACGTTGGAAAATAAAAGACTGTGACGGGGCCGTAAATGCGGGGAAATTTCGCCGTCCTTTCAAGAAAACGCGGGCTAGGGAAGAAGAAGAAGAAGAAGCATTCAAGCCCCTCGGGGCATGCAACAACTACCTTGAAGGACTGGAGTCTTTTCCGGTCCTCTCGACAGAGGCTGGCTACTGAGCTTTTCAAAGCCCTTTTAACGCCCTTCAACGCAAGGATATAGGGGACCCAGTCCTCGTTTGTGTGTGCCACGACTCTTGCTATTGGGCCCGTGCCGTATCGGTCATATGTTTTGTTTAATTGTGTGTTTGGTATTGCTTGAGCTGCTTTGATGCGAGCGAGCAACCGGCATGGCAGTCACCCACGATGGCTTACCATGCCGTGCAGTGCCGCTCTTCCTTGAATCCTATCTTCGCTCACCCCTTACCTGCCTGCCTACCTGCGTATCCGCTTTGCCTTCTAAACTCCTGGCTTTTCGTCAAGACAGACCCACTAAATATGTAAGAAAGAAACCCACAATTCCCATTGTCTCCACCACACTATATTTGTGTAGCCTTCAACAACCCCGATCCCATCATCAGAGCATATCGACATCACCGCCATCCGCCGGGACACCTAATCCAAAGGCGAACTGCCCTGATTCCATCGCCGCCACGCGATCCAACTCGGCCTGGTACTCACGACGAACATCCTCAAGCGTGAGCAGCCGCCTCTTGACAACCTGCCTGCCTAGTGAGCCGGGATCGGCGTCTCGCTGGCCAACGAGGAGGTACCGGTCGTCCTCCTTTACGAGCGCCAGCGTGTTTATGAGGACGAGGTACAGGTCGACGACGCGCGTGTCCTTGGGGTCATGCAGCACGCTCGCTGACGTCTTGAGCCGCGACACCTGCTCGTACAACGCGTGCGCCGCGCCGCGGTAGTTATTCTTGGCCACGCGGAACGCGTAGAGCGTGCGGTGATAGGATTCGCCGGGGCCAGTGGCAACATTGAGCGCGTCCCGTGCGAGGGTCGAGAGGATCTCGTCGACGGCGTCTAGGTCGTGGCTGAAGGGGAGCGCGATGAGCGCTTTCTCGCGATGCTGTATCACCATGGCTTTGACGAGAGAGGCGAGCGATGCTTTGCGCAGGCGCACGTCTTCGAAGCGGATGAGTGCGCCGTAGGCGGCGCGGAAGTTGGAGCAAGCAACACTGGCGTGGAAGAGGCGAGAGAGGATTTCTTGGGCGCCCTGCGGAAGGTCAGCTGGATCGATCACAGACGAGTATCCAAATCATTACATACCTTGGGATTTGACGAAGTTTCTTGATACATGAGCGCCTGCTCTGCCCACTGTACCACGAAGACGTGAGACTTTGCGCTGTCAAAGAGGTTCATGACATGTTGGCAGAAGGGGCCAAGTCCCCTGCGGAACGAATCTCTCTCCTCCGCGTTCAAGAAGCCGTAAGTGTCTGTGTTGAAAATGTCGAAGAACCCTGTTGCTTTTAGCGGGACGCACAAAATAAGAGTAGTGGCCTACGTACCGCAGCCGTAGCTGGCCTTGTTGAAGTAGATGCTCGCCATCTCATCCTTCCCAATGGCGAGATAGTAGCGAGCCCTGAGGTAGGTTCCCCACACGTTATTCGGGACAAAGGGGAGGAATTCAGAAGCGAGGTCAATATTTCTGTGCTTGAGCAAATTGCTCATTACACCGCCCGACACAAATTCCCAGCTCTCTGGCAACGGAAGTCCGAAGGTCCAGGTGCGACACCAGTGTGTGATGAGCTCAGGCAAAGTCCCATCAGGCGTGCGCATTGTTGCCCAATCTCCAGTAAATAAGCTCTCGAAGAGGGTGACAGTAGCTGTAGATATCTTGGCGGAGCTTTCGCCAATGTCAATGTCAGATGTAATGGAAGCGGAAGTGACAGAAGAGGTTCGTCTCCGAGGCTTTTGCGCATCTGTCCGAACGGTTCGTGCCAGCCATCTCGTTATCAAAGCTCCCTTCAGTCTCTCTATCAGCACGGGGTATATCTCAGCCACCTCAAGCTCAGGAAATGACTCCTGGGTATTCTCAAAGTCAATTGCCATAAAGGCGATGAGAACCAGGAGGTCAAGCAGAATCTCGTACGTCAAGTCCAAGGTCTCTTGGGCGCCACGAATGAGCGTCTTCGCGCCATACGCGGCGATCGCTTTTGACTGCGAGTGCCCACGAGCACTTTCGTCTAGTCGTTCCAGAGCAGCGACGAAAAGCTCTTGTGTGATGCCCTGAAACCCGCCCAGATCTTCAAGATGGTAACTGAGTCGCTCAAAGTCGTCATCCGTAACTTGGTCGCAAATGCTGCAATATGCCTCAAACTGAACCATCCGGTCGAGAATGGAAAATGATGATTCTTGCGCGACTTCGCGTCGAACTGCGAGTTCGAGTTGGTAATTGAAGGACGCAGGGAAGGATCTGCGGAAAACAGCGGCAGCTGTGAGCAACTTTGCCACATTGATGGACAAGTCGTCCTTGAGAGAGGCGAACAAGGGTCGGGAGAGCGGAGGGTCTTCTGTGCTAGCAAACTTGTCTTCATTCAGACGAAGGACTTCGATTTCGGAACACGTGCGGATTGGAGACACGTAGTCAGCATGAAGCAACCATGGCAAGCTGTTTTCAGAGTCGTAAACCAGAGCGATAGGTTCCCCTCGTCTCTTGTGGAAATCCTCAACCACTCCATAAAATACTTGCCACTGACTTGCCAGGTCTAGTTCATGCTGATCATGGTCCAAGTCATCCAGCCTTTGTCGTCGTTGAACCTTTGCAGCAACCGCAAGGGATATCTTTTCTTTGAGGGGCACCTTGCCTGCAGCAGTGTACAGCCGGACGCCCTCGTCAGACAGACCCCGGATGTAAACTCGAAGGGCCGCCTCAAGCGTGGGAAACGTAAATCGGCCAGGGTAGAAGAGGAAATCGAGGTATTTTTCGGACACGCTGCGGGAGTGAAAAGACGGATCTTCAATGTCGAGATCCCGGGGACTGGATGGTGCTGCCTTCAATGCGTCCGCAGTGAGTGACCCCGGGTCGACAGTTGTCCAATGGTTGCTCCAGGTATCCTCCAGCTGCTCAAGGTCGTCGTAGAGGCTGAACTGGAGGTTGAAAACCATACAGCGTGGCCCTGATCTTACTCGAAGCCAGAGGTCGGTATCCCGCCAGCCAGGTTTGGGCTTGATGCAGAATTCCTCCAAGTTCCAGACCGTTGTGCCCATCAACTCGTCGACAGGAGGTGTGAAGACGAAGTCGGGCTGGACGTCATGGATACCGTAGTCAAATGAATCTGCATCCCGAATTCCCCAGAACCTGAATTGATGACGTTTGGGAGAGTAGGTGACGACGAAGTATTCGTCACCATCCCGAGGAGCCTGAACCTCCAGTATTTGCATCAGCTTGCGCTGCTCGGCACCGATGAAAAATTGTGCCATCTTTTGTGGATCCTTATTGTTCTCTCCGAGAAGATCGGTCTCTACTCCCACTCTACCAGTCTTGATATTCCATGCTCGGAGCGTATGGTTGAGTGACACGGTCCAAATATGTCGTTGATCGGGGGAGGTCTCTATCGCAGCGGCTGTCGAAGCCTGGAGGTCGCGATCTCCGAAACGAATGGTCCTGCCACCTCTCCACGGCAAGAGACTCTTGACAACAGAGCCCAAGCCTCCTTCGCCGAAGAAAGTTTCACGCCATACCGAGCCTGTTCCACAGTTAGCACCTTTGTAGTCATGGGGCAAAAAGTCTAGTACCGTCATCTGCAGTATTTCTCGTCAAACGTAAGAGCAATCCATCTTCAAGGGAAACGAGGAGCTCTTGGGCGCTAGTAGCGACCAAGCGGTATGGGGTGCGTAAGCTGAATGCCGGAGGAGTGCACGACTTGCACCAAACGTCGATTTCTACTTCTGTGGCTGCCGGGCGGATGAAGAAGTCTTTGGGTAGATCAAGGGTATAAAGCTCGCGCGCAGTCGTCAAAACAAAAACATTCAGAGAATCTTTCTCAGCAGGTTCCGCAAGCGCGACGCCGAAAGGCTGGATGGGATTTGGAAACTCCAACAGCAGAGTCAAGATGGCCTCGCCCTTCTGGCTCTTGTCATTTGTCAGGTCCACCGAGCGTATCTCCAGTATCTTGCGTTCGGATAATATCCTCCAGAGGAAACTTCGCGGATGGGTGTGTTTCTGGCGGAAAAATATGGAGGATTCGCTTGCCGCGAGGTGCTGGCGCACGAAGCCAGTCTCGTCTGCGCCTTGGTAGTAGTCGTCAAGCACTCGGCGCGTTCCCTTGGGCCGGGACAAGAAGGATGAATTGCTGTGAGCTGGCAGATTGATGCCAATGGTGGTGCCGGCGTAGGATGGGTCAAGGTTCAGGCGCGTCTCCCGGTGGAGAAGAGGAGCAGTCGAGGTCGCCATTACGCCATGCAGAGAGGAATAGGCGCGGGCAAGATTACGAGGGTTGAGAGTGGAGTGCGACGGGTGCGGTGGAAGTCAGAAGGGCGGCGATGTTGACGTGTTGACGGTTGTGGAGCTTGAGCGTATGCGGCAGCATCAGCAGCACACAACGCGCGAAACTTGGGAGCTTCGCCGACAGGGATCGACTGGGGCCCAGTCGCAAAATTCGTGGCGCACACTATAGCGACGACTGCTCGCTGTAACTCTCCGTAAAGACCTTAAGTGAAGTCTGGTCCCCAGTTCCCAAGGGGTTTTGAATGCTCTCTGGGTGTATGCTTTCTATCCCTCTACAGTCGTCGCTCTTTCAATTGCTTATTTGGTCGCTCTCTCTTGAGACCAACCTGACGCGTGCACCGCCACAGCAGCCACACATCCACACTGTGCTATGAATTGCTCAAACCACATCGTCCAAGAAGCTTCCATTTGCGCAAATATTCCAGCTACGTGTCTCTCTTTCCTAAGACAAAGTTCCGCCGCAACGCCTTGCTAAGCAATTTCCCCTTGATCAATGCAAAACATTGGCAACAACTCGCGGCCTAATCCTTCTCCAGGTCCTTCGGACTTGGATCGCCGATTCCATCCTCGTTGATGGCGAACATGGCATCGCTTTCAGGCAGACAAGGACTGTCGTATATCTTGCACACTCTTGTTTCGCCACGACCCTTGCGCAAGCTCAGTCTTGTCGTACTGGCGTGAGCAATGATGTTACCACCAATAGGCTTCTTCGGATCTGGGTTGAACATGGCGCTTGGTCCTCCATCAACCTGTGCCACGACTTGGTTGGTGATGACGACGGCGATACCAAACTCATCGGCCAATCGTTGAAGATTCCGCATGAACTTTGCTAGGTGCACCTGGCGCGCAGACAGCTCGCCTCGACCCACAAAGTCTGTACGGTACAGCGATGTCGCCGAGTCGACTACAAGGAGAGAAAATCGTGTCTCAGTCATCATCTGAGCGGCCTGTTGGAGGAGTTGGAGTTGGTGGTCCGAGTTGTATGCTCGGGCATACGCAACGTTGTCGAGGACTTCTTCGCCGGACAGACCGTAGCGGTTCGCAACGGCTAACAGACGTACAGGTCTTGTGCGGGTCATTAGTGAAATCCTTCAAGGCTTTGGCAACCGTTGCTCACCTGAAAGTCCCTTCTGTGTCAATGTACAGACACTTGCCCTCCCCGCCACCCATGTCAAAAGGAAGTTGGCAGGTCACAGCAAGCGTGTGACATATTTGACTCTTGCCCGTTCTAAACTCTCCGAAGATCTCGGTAATGGATCCGGTTTCGATACCACCAGCGAGAAGAGTGTCAAGCTGCTTGGATCCAGTCGTGATGGAGATGAGTTCACTGCGACGCTGGTGCATCTCAGTTGCTGTAGTGAAGCCCATGGGTACCAGCTTTGACGCTAGTAAAGGGTCAGTTAGAAGCGGAAAAGGTTCGAGATGGCTTGAACTGACCTTCGGCTAATACTTTGGACGCCTTCTGCTCGGAAATCCCCTTTATTTGCTCCAGCAGTCGCCGTGGCCTGCGATCATGTCAGCGGCATGTTTGTGAAGCTACGAAATGCGTCGACGTGCGTGTATGCCACAGCTTCGACTGTATGATATCCACCGTCAATGATGAGCTTGATATCGCGTGCACTCAGGCCGTTCACACCCTCAAGGGCAGTGAGGGGCGTTGGGGCACCCGGCGCCCCCATGGCGCCATCGTCGAATCCAGCCTGGGACGTCGTGTCGTCTTCGGTACTCATGATGGTGATTACAGGAAGAGCTGCAAGACGCGACAAGAATGATTATTGCCGGGGCCAGGGTGCTGGAGGCGAAAGGGTCGAGTGGCGCGGGTGTGTAGTCGAAGAGAGAGAAAGCGCGCTGAGTAGACGGACAAGATGGATGGACGCGTGAGGGTCCTTGGCAAAGTGGCGACGGAAAGTCGCGAGCTCACGTGGTACGCTTGCTGTCTGGCGTTACTTTATGCCTGAGGCAGAAAGCGACCGGGCTGCAACCGAAATACCTACGCACGTTCACGTTGAACATTCAGAATCAACAACAAGCATAAAGAATGCTGCTGTTGCTGCGCTACACGCGCTTCACTCCCTCACCCCTTATCCTAGCCGGCAATACTTCAGCCATAATCTTCTGTGTCTGTCCATATCACCAAATTGTACACAGCTACTCTACCAATGTCATGCTTCCGCGGCTTGCACCGAGCTAGCCGATAACTCGTTGGCCCTTCAATGGTTGCATTCACAGGCGGGGATGGACCGCTATGCTGCCAGCTACATGCGTCTCCCAGCCGCATCCCCGCACATATCGGGATTTAGCCGAGGGGCTGATGACCTGGTTGTGCGTACCAGTGCCCCATCACTGGACCCTCTTGAACATCACTGCTTTAGCCTCGGCCTGGAAAGTGATAGACGCTGTTCCTTTTTCATACGCTCTGTCCAATACAAGGCTTTCCTTTGCTCTGTCCATTCACCAAAACCCCATCTAATCTTTTTCTTGGTCATCTATCTCGTGCCTCAAGGCTATAGTACTTGGTTATGTCTGAGAAGCGAGCGATTCGCATTGCAGGTACCCAATTATTCATTCTCCATTTACCAACCCTACTTGCCAACAATTACAGGATGCTCTGGCTCAACATCAGACAGGCGCGACGCCATGCGCGCCCTGTCGGCTAACCATGATCAGGATCCTGTTGACGTAATCATTGGAGACTGGATGTCTGAAGCCAACATGACCTCTCGCAGTGCTGCTAAAACGGGAGATGGCGAAGGAGACGCTTATGAGCCAACATTTCTCGAAGCTCTTGGGCCTGCACTGCCGCACATTGCCAAACATGGCATCAAGGTCGCCGCAAACGCTGGTGCCTCTGACACCGAGAAACTTCACGAGATTGTCACCAAGATGGTCAAGGACCAGGGACTGGACCTCGAAGTGGCTTGGATATCCGGAGACGAGGTTTTACCAGCAGTGAAAAAGGCTTTCGAGTCAGGGCAGTCCCAATTCGAAAACATTTGCACCGGAGAAGTGCTCAGAGACTGGAAATTTGAGCCTCTTAATGCCCAAGCCTACCTCGGTGGCTTGGGGATAGCAGAGGCCTTTGCTCGTGGAGCAGGTTTGTGGTGTGCTTCTTCCCAAGATTCTATTGCTGACTGCAATAGACATTGTTGTCTGCGGTCGAGTGTCAGATGCTGCTCCCGTTATTGGTTCCGCTTACTGGTGGCACAACTGGGCTCGAACAGATCTTTTTCAGCTTGCCAACGCATTCGTGGCTGGACACTTGATTGAATGCTCGAACTACGTCTGCGGTGGCAACTTCAGCGGTTTCAAGCGTCTTGCATACAAGGGCTGGTCTGACATCGGGTATCCAATCGCCGAAATCTCGAGCTCAGGGGCTGTGGTCATTACCAAGAATCTAGGCACGGGCGGCGAGGTTTCTGTCGACACTTGCACCAGCCAACTACTGTACGAAATCCAGGGGCCCTGGTACTTCAACTCCGACGTTACCGCCTTGTTATCCGATCTTTGGTTTGAACAGCTCTCCACCGATCGTGTCGCCCTGCACGGCGTCAAAGCAGACCTCCCACCACCAACTACCAAAGTTGGCCTTACAGCCAAAGGCGGCTACCAAGCCGAATTCCACTGGTTCCTTGTTGGGCTAGACATTCAAGAGAAGGCTATCATGATGGAGTCTCAAGTCCGCAAAATGCTCTCTCCGCACATCCACCGCTTCTCCAAGCTGGCATTCACCACAAACGGCTCTGTACCAGAGGACCCGACGAACCAGAATGCTGCCACTGTCGACTTGCGCATCTTTGCTCAAGCGCCGGATATAAGAGACCTCATGCCTGATCGCTTCCTGCGGCCATGTTTGGATCCGGTCATGGAAGGGTATCCAGGCGCGACGCCGCATCTCGACATTCGTCAGGGCCTTCCCCGCCCAATCTATGAGTACTACGTCACGTTGTTGCCACAGGCGGATTTACAGCACAAAGTCCACCTGCACACTGGCGAGGAGGTCGAGATCACGCCGCCGACGGAGACGAAGGTGTGGCCCAAGCAGCAGCCGAGCCAGCCCACGACGGATGGACTTGTGAACCCCGGAGCTTATGGTAAAACAGTTAGAGGTCCCCTCGGATGGATAGTTCATGCCAGAAGCGGTGACAAGGGCAGTAATGCCAACGTTGGATTTTGGGTGCGTTTTGCAGATGAGTGGGACTGGTTGAGAGGCTTGTTGAGCGTGGACACGGTCAAGGAGCTGCTGGCTGAAGAGTACACCGGAAATTCGATTGTAAGTGATTGTCTGAATTCTCTAACATCGAAAGATCGACGACTTTGCTGATTTGGCCTCAGGATCGTTTTGAGCTTCCCAACCTCCACGCCGTCCATATCCTGCTCCATGATCACCTCGACCGTGGCGTCAGCTGCTCGAGCTCTTACGATTTCTTGGCTAAGAATGTTGCTGAGTTCTTGCGTGCGCGCCACGTCGACTTGCCAGTGCGATTCCTACAGAGAGGAAAGATTTGAACCGTTTCTGCCTCCTTGATTGGACAGCCAAGTCACGAGTGGCGCTCATTCTCGACTGATCTTGGAGACGCTTTTTTCCCTTCGGCATTTCGCAAGATATGACAATGTATCGGAGGAGGGGGATATGTGCATCACATAGCGCTTCATCTTGAGCCTATTCAACATCCATTAGTTCGACATGTGCCTGTAGATAGGCTGCAGATGCGGAGCAAAGCAATCTTCATTTGCAGCTTTCACTGGGCCGTGCGGGAAACTGTTTCACATCAGCGCGTTGAAAACACTACAGACATCAAGCAGGAACTGTCTAAGTGCACTGATTGACTCACTCAATCAGCCACCCGAACTAACGAACTTTCACATAAGACTGCAGCACATACATATAGCCAATACCGCATCTAACAGCAAGGGCTTTTTCCCCATCTTTATTTCCATCCTCTGGCCAGAACCGACTTGAAACTACCTCATTCCAAACACCTTCGACGCCTGGCGCGTTTGTTGATTAACTCTCTAATTCAAATCGTCTGGATTTAGCTGGCACTAAACACGGCCACCGCACCAGCTTCTTTGCATACACAGACAACCACAATGCTGTCCAGTCAAAGAGATACTGCACCATGTAGCCGTCCGCGACGTCTCACAATTCCATCAAAGTTCCCAAGGCCTTGCCGCCGCTTGCCTGCGCGGCAACTGCCGCCTCGGCCAGCAACGTCGCCTGCCGGACTGCCGTCTGGTTATGTGAGAGCTCGACGCGCTCCATGGCTAAGAATCGACACTTCTCTGTCTACCTCGACGATTCCAGCGGCGAGATCGCCTCTTCAAGGGGCAGAAGACAGCCAAGATGCTGATGGAAAACAAAAGGAGCCACATGGACTCGTGGTCAGTCCGTACACAGGCCCACTGTCCAGCCCCCTGTCGAACTGCAGCGAAGTCTCCAACCCCCTTTCCCCCATCCCATCTCCTCACTACCCTCCGACCATCTTCCGCCGTTGTCCCTTCTCCTACGCCAACGCTCGCCAGCAGTATACCAGCCATCGCCGCTCCATCTCCGACAACGCTCTGCCCCCCGCCCGAGTCGACGCCCAATCCAACCCCAAATGCCTGTATCCCCTAGACTGGACGCCACAGCCCCTCCCTAGCCGCATTATGCGACCCAAAGGGCATCCGCCGATGCGCGACGCGGTCTTTGCGCCGCCAACGTCGCCTTATCCGCTGGCGCTGGTAGGCGTCAATATCATCGCAGCTTCATGGACGGGCGAAGGGTCGTCGTCTTCTACATTGCACCCATCGGTTCGGTCGATGGGGTCGAACGAGTTAAGGTCGCCGACCAATTGGAGCCCGTTTCTTGTGACGGCATCGACGACGGCGATGGCGGAGAAGAACGAAGAGGCGCCGAGCTTAGGAAAGGGATTGGGGGATATCGTCAAAACGTGTGGCTGGCAGACTAGTCTGCCTCGGGGTTTACGTGTGGCAACTTCGAGTTCAAGCTCGACGTCGCTGCCTCGCTCGAGGCGTGATGATGGAGGTTTGACGCCGCTACGTGCTCCACTTCCCTCGCCTCCCTTTCCCTCTCGTGTACAATTGGCTACGCCGTCTGAAGTAGCATCTGATCCTCTTGCTCATCCTTTTGCACACACCATTAATGGAGAGCATCCAGCTCCGCAGGGCTCATTCAGCACACCTTCTCGTTTTACGCAGATTCTGAATGCACATGCTTGGGCCGTAGCTACATCTCGCGTCTTTGGGCCAACAGATCCGCGCACTCTGGCCGCTAGGAAGGAGGAGAATGCGAGGAGAGTCGAGCGAGCCAACTGGGTGGAACGAATTGAGGCTAGTTTGGGCAGGACGAAAGGCTTCAGAGAATGGTGGGGTAGTAGGGGTCAAGGTGGTAGCAGGAGAAATGCCGCAGATGGCAAGAAAGTCAGATTTATGCAAGAACATGGTGTAAAGGTGGAAGGGGTTTGAAAGAAAGAAGAGATTTGATACTGATCTGCGCTGGAGAGGGAAGTGTAAAGAGACGGCTTTGGATGTCAATAAGAAGGAAAGCAGATCATTTGGACGCAGGAAATAGTGCTTTCATTTTCCAGACGTGCCGCATTCCTCGTGGACAAATGCGGGAAAAGGAATAGCCACGGAGCGAGAGATGGAGAGAAAGGGAGAACAGCTTCTCGAACACAAGGATAGTGTGGAAGTCCGTTGTCAGAAGCTCTTCAGAACTTACCTGCTTGTCGTCATGCCTTGATGACTTCTTGTGTAGTAGTTTGTTTGTGGTGACTTGGTCAAATGTGCCCCATTTCGATTCATGTGACAGGTTCGTCCTCTCCCAGAGATATTGGACATTGTCTGGCATACTCTCGACTGCTTCAACAACGGTATGAGAAGTCAAGTGACGAGTGTGTGCTATGAGGATGGGTGAGTACCAGATCTCCAACAATCTCATCAATCAAACCAATCTGTGAACTATCCATCACGGTATCCGACATGGCAGGGGACGGAGAAAAGAGCCGAAGACAGACGGAGTAGGCCGGGGCATCCGAGGCGTATTATAGCAGAGCACGAAGCTGAGGTGATGTTGTGGGCCCAGGGGCTCACGGTGGAGCAGTACTGCTAGGAAAGGAGCGCAATCAGACGATGGTAATGTTATCTCGAAAGATATGTGATGTTTGCACCCGCAGCTCGTAGAATTGTCAGGCAGAGCGGCGGCGGGGCGGACGTGCATCACTGACTCTGTGTCTGCCCCACTACTACCCGAGTTAAAAGACCCCGCGCCTCAGGTCAGAAAACATTGAGTCGAGCCCCTCTCTCTCACCTCCATCGCTTCCTCTCTCATTCCTCAACAGATACCCGCCAGTACAAAGGTGCGCTTGCCATTGGACTCCCCCATGCGAAGTCTGCGAGCTGCAAGAAGACAGTGCTGGTTGTTAGGCGACAGTCTATTGCGCTAGGAGAGACTGCCCCTCACTGGGAGACATCACTCCACGTTGGAAGCCAGGCGCAGTCTCTAAAGCTCGCAGTCTTGTCGTACTTTTTCTATTGACCAACTCTGCTAATCGCTGCACAGCAAAATGTCTCTCTCAAACAAGCTCGCCATCACCGACGTTGACCTCAAGGGCAAGCGTGTCCTGATCCGCGTATGTCTTTTTTCAATTGATATCGCAATAGGCGGAGGACTAATATATTCATAGGTTGACTTTAACGTTCCCCTTGATGCCGACAAAAAGATTACCAACAACCAGCGCATCGTTGGTGCTCTGCCCACGATCAAGTACGCTGTTGAGAATGGCGCGAAGGCTGTCGTCTTGATGTCGCACTTGGGCCGTCCCGACGGCAAGCCCAACCCCAAGTACAGCCTGGCTCCTGTTGTTGCCGAGCTTGAGAAGCTCCTGGGCCGCAGCGTCATCTTTACTAAGGACTGCGTTGGTCCTGAGGTCGAGGAGACTGTCAACAAGGCTATTGATGGCCAGGTCATTCTGCTCGAGAACCTGCGATTCCACGCCGAGGAGGAGGGCAGCTCCAAGGATGCTGAAGGCAAGAAGGTAAAGGCCGACAAGGCTGCCGTTGAGGCTTTCAGGAAGGGCCTCACTGCTCTTGGTGACGTCTACATCAGTAAGTTGGCCCTTGTTTTGATAGATGCACACGCTGACTCGACGCAGACGATGCCTTTGGCACTGCCCACCGCGCCCACAGCTCCATGGTCGGTGTCGACCTACCCCAGAAAGCCTCTGGTTTCCTCGTCAAGAAGGAGCTCGAGTACTTTGCCAAGGCTCTCGAGAACCCTCAGCGCCCCTTCCTCGCCATCCTTGGTGGCGCCAAGGTCTCGGACAAGATCCAGCTGATTGACAACCTGTTGGACAAGGTCAACACAATCATCATCTGCGGTGGTATGGCCTTCACCTTCAAGAAGACCCTCGAGGATATGGCCATTGGTGACTCGCTCTTCGACGAGGCCGGCTCCAAGACGGTCCCCGCTCTGGTCGAGAAGGCCAAGAAGAACAACGTCAAGATTGTCTTGCCCACCGACTTCATTACTGCCGACAAATTCGACAAGAACGCCAACACGGGCTACGCCACCGACAAGGACGGCATTCCCGACGGCTGGATGGGTCTTGACTGCGGCGATGAGTCCATTAAGCTCTACAATCAGGCCATCAACGAGTCGTCGACCATTCTCTGGAACGGTCCCGCCGGTGTCTTCGAGTTTGAGAAGTTCGCCACTGGCACTAAAGCCACCCTTGACACTGTTGTCGCTGCTGCTCAGAACGGCAAGACTGTCATTATCGGCGGCGGTGACACTGCTACCGTTGCCGCCAACTATGGTGTCGAGGACAAGCTCAGCCACGTGTCGACCGGCGGTGGTGCTTCGCTTGAGCTGCTCGAGGGCAAGGCCCTCCCGGGTGTTGTCGCTCTGTCAAGTAAGTCCTAGATGGCCGCGCACAGTCGAGCGAATGGCTCTCTGATGGTGTGCATCGAAAAAGGGAGGACTCCCAGGCTTTGATTTCTCCAGGTCGCTTCATTGGCAAATAATTGTAGATAACGATGATGATGAATGAAAACATTACTTCCATAATTCGGACTGCCGAACGTTATAAGTGTCGTTTGATCTATTGGAGATATTGGGTGATGCGCTCAAACTTGCCATATCAATTTGCTGGTCTTGTGATATCATTATTTCTAAATATATCTACCATCTCTCATTTCCCGATTCTATGGCATATTGGCTTGGCTTGGATCATTCCAATGCCGCTTGTAACTTTTGTTTCGACATTATTTTCCTCTATTCTCAGTCCTCGCTAGTAGTGGCGCAATGCCTCGCTCCCTGCCTGTATCACGGCAAGGAAAACTTGTAGGGCGTCGCATGGTTCTCCATTTGATGCAACACAACAAAGACGGACAAATCAAACCCTCTTCTGGTCGACCTTTTTCAATTCCTCCCTGTTGGCAGGTTAGCTGTATCCTTGCAGCCAGCTGTTCATGGTATTCAAGAAGGAGCATGATATGGCGCGAATAAAAGCGGTTAACATACTTCAGCTGTGCCGAAAAGTCCTCGCTTGTGTCATCGTCGTCCCAGCTCTCCTCCCACAAATGTGTGTTTGCCCCGGTGGCGGGAAGCTCAGCGTCTTCGGTATCCCAGTCTGAAGCGAAACGGCAGTTAGCCTTGGAGCTCTCCCTCGCTCACAGCGTTTCCATGTGGTAGATATTGCGTACCTTCGGAGGGGAAGTCTTCAAACTCGTCGTCCTCCTCCAGCGCGGCAGCCGGCTTGTTATTCTCGGTTGCCTTGTCGCCGACGTCCTTGGGGTCGGCGGCGGTGTTGTTGTTAGTAGCGTTGTTGTTTTGCGGGGCAGACATGGTGGAGGTGTGATGAAAGGAAGAGGGACGGATCGGCGAGGTGGGTAGCTAGGAAGCTAGGTGGGTTGGTAGGCCGGTAGAAGGGTAAGCGGCCGGTCAGCTTTCAAATGGCTTCGTCGTGAAGCGAGAGCTAGGCAGGGTTTATGTAGCACATGGACTGGAACTGGCGGTAAAGGAATCGACCGGTGGTGTTTCGATGGGTGGTTGTGGTGTAGGTCAAGCTTCCGGGGCGGCCAAAGCGGCGCATCACACATGCGGCGCGCCAAGCCAAGCAGCCAGGCCTCGGAGGTAGCGCGGGCTTCTTCGTGGCGGCCATGTCATAGGTCGAGCAAAGGGGAAGCCGGACGACTACGATGGCTCGCATCGTTGGACGCCAAATCCGAGACAAGGAACAATGCCAGGGCTCTACCACTACCTCTCGACTTCGGGCAGTTCCCCTACATCATCATCCTCTGCTGCATGTCAGCCCGCCCCTCTCGCCCGCGCCCAGCTAGCCCGCTCTGTCTCCATTCCTCATCATCTCAGCTCCAGCCCCAAAACTCTACATGCTGTGCTCCTGCGCTGCGGCTCGTGTGGCATTTGTTGTCTTGTTGCTGCCTGCTGTTCTCTTCTAGGTTTGGTTTCTTCGCTCAATTCTTCGCCTCACCTCGTCTGCTTGGTCGTCTGAGCCCGTTAAACCTCCCGCTCGTTTGATTGCCCGCCATGCCTCTCGGCGGATTGCTGGGTCATAGAGGCAAAAACTCGTCAAACTCGTCTCTCAGCGCCAAAGATGAGGCTCAGCAATGTAATTCAATAATCCCTTGCCGAATATGCTTCCCAACCACTGATTTGTGTTTAGTACAAGATGCATTGTCCGGTGCGAACGAGCCCATGCCCAGGCAAATATGCGTAGAGCAAAGCGCAAAACACTGACCTGAAGATAGCGGCTGCTCATATGATCAATGACGATATGGAGACTGCCGAGCGTCTTCTCAAGGACCGAGACACCCCTTTCCATAAAGTACATATGCCGCCGCACCGTCCATTGTCCATTGCTTAACGTCTGATAGCTCGGATGGGGGGTTGTCGTCTTCATGCACGCAACGCTTGGCTTTGAACAGGGGGCAATGAAAGAAGGTGCGCGACTTGTCCCTTACCACTCAGCGCCTGGAATCCAGATGAACTGAGGATGTCCTCTTCCGTCCAGCTGCCGATACCCTTAACGAAGCCGAGAATACTGCCGCCGACTACATGCGCCGCGCCCAGCGCAAACCCTCGCGGTCTACCATTTATCCCGCAGGATCCGAGTTCGCCTCGATCCAAGCTCAAGCCCAGCTCATGAATTCCATAATTTGCATACTGAACGAGAGCTTGACTGAGAGTATTCGCGGATTCTACAAGCTGCGCAAGGGCTTCATTGCGCTCACCTCAATCATGGAAGCGGAGCTGGCTTACCAGAAGACCTTGGATACAACCAAGGCGAACGGCACGGCATCCGCTCAAAGCAGTCGGGTGAGCCTCAACTTCAAGGAAAACAACCAAAAAGATATGAGCACCATAGAGCCAAAAGGCTTGGCTACTTTGATCTCATCCAACCCAGACCCAGGGGCAGCGAGCAGCGCCAAGATCGCGACTAGAGACTTCAATGGAGCTGAAAAGGGCCTGGAAGATTCTGACAGTGTCAACAGTTTTGTCGATGCCGACGAGTCGCACCCTGAGTCACCCAAAACCTCCAAATACGAGGGACATTTGGAGGTTGCTGGACAGAGCAACAGGTCTCAGGGGCAGAATGAACCAAAATTCTCGTTAGAAAAACCACAGCCATTCGACTCGCCAGCCTCAGGCATTCCCGAGGTAGAAGACCTGGCCTCCGACCTGAATGAGGCGCTCAACGTGTCTACCGATATCAATGCCACGGATCCCTCCTTTATTGGCAAGGACCCCATCGACATATATATCCACTCCTCAACCAACATGTGCTACGGCGTGTTTATGATCCTCCTCTCCCTCGTTCCCCCTGCGTTTGCCACACTCCTGAAAATCGTGGGATTTCGTGGAGACCGCGAACGGGGCCTCGACATGCTGTGGCAAAGCACGCTATACGACAACATCTACGGCGGACTCGCTGGACTCTTGCTCCTTGGCTACTATAACGGCTTGATGGGCGTGTGTGATGTTGTGCCGAGTAGTGGGCGCGGCGCGTATCCCCGCGAGAGATGTAAACTGCTCTTGGCAGAGATGCGGCGGCGGTATCCGCGCAGCCACTTGTGGTTGTTGGAAGATGCGCGACGCCTCGTTGCAGAGAGACGGCTAGACGAGAGCCTGGCGCTGTTGGAGGGGAGTAAGCCAAGTCCGCTCAGGCAGGTGAAGGCGCTGCACTGGTTCGAGCGGAGCTTGACGCTGATGTTTGTGCATCGGTACGAGGGTTGTAGCGAAGGCTTCCAGCGCTGCTGTGAAATGAATAATTGGAGCCAGGGTTTGTATTTATATATCTCGGCTTGCGCACATGTGGAATTATATCGTAAGCTCAAGAAGCAAGACGAAAAGGCTGCGGTAGGTATACATCGTGAGACTCTCATCTTGCTATGTCTCCAAATTGCTACTCTGTCCTTTGCTCAGAGCTAAGGGATTGCAGGCCAAGCACGCCAAACGCGCCGAGGATCTGCTCCTCCGCACTCCGGCCCATACGTCGAAGCGCCGCATAATGGCGCGGCAACTGCCTTTTGATCTTTTTGTCGCCCGCAAGCTGGGTAAATGGCAATCTCGTGCTGCAGCGCGCGGTGGGTCTCTTATCGATGCCATCGGTGTCTCCCCACTAGAGGAGATGATTTACTTTTGGAACGGGTACAAGCGCATGAGCGACCGCCATCTGAGCGATTCGATGAAAGCGCTGCAATGGAGCTGTTCGGAAGAGCAAGTACCAGAGTCTAGCGGGGAGCCACATAAGACCGAGAAGGAAGGAGACACGGGAAATGGCAAAGAGAAAGAGGTGGATACTGCAATCTCACGAAAGACTTCCGAGTCATCCAATACTGGCTCTGGAATCGAAGGCGCACCCAGAATGCCCAGCTCGGCATCGGAGCCAATTGACGAACGCGCCCTTCACGCCCTCTTGACCGCTGTGGCACTGCGCGCTCGCGGCCAAATTGACGTTGCTAAAGACTGTCTTCGCGACGGCGTGCTATGCTACGACTGGGCATCTCTCAAAGCATGCGGCCGTGAAGCCGACACGTGGGTTCTGCCGGCGGCAACTTACGAGATGGCCGCTTGCTTGTGGGTTGAGAACGAGACTGCTAGGGAGAAGAAGGGAGCGGCGGCGGCTGGGCAGGTCGGCGAAAGTCCCGAGGAGATGGAGAGGCTGAGGGAGTGTGGGAGGTGGGTGGAGAAGGTGGCCAAGTGGGGCGAGGGGTACGATTTAGATTCCAGGTACGTGGTCATCAAAGAATTGCTGTGTATGAGTGGATATGCTAACAGAATGTTTGACAGATTCGGCCTCAAAATCGTCACGGCAAAAGACACGCTGAAGAGGGTTGGTGTCGATACTGTGACATGAGCTATGAAGAACCCGACTCGTTGGAACGACTTGGATGTCACACTATCTATGCGATGCGTATGGTCTGTAAATGATCGTTTCGATAGAACTTGAAAAAAGGCTAGATCTTTGGCACTGTTGAAGATTCTCTACCCTTGAATCATGGGAGACGCCCAACCTCTGACTATGAATGTGCTAGTTGCGCGGCCCTTGGAAAATCACGGACGGAAAAGACAGCTTCGGACACCCTCTTACGCTCGTAAGTGGGGTTTAGCTCTTACTGATTACACTTCGTCGAACAGAGCATTGGAAGCTCCATGTGATCCTCCCTTCACTCGTCTCGTTTAGAATCGGCTCATATTTAGTCAATGGCATTGTCTTTGACAAAGTCTCACACGTGTCTCGCGGGGACAATGGAGTCTCAGACCGCCGAACCTAACACTTGGAGCCAAAGACAACGCCTTAGCTTCGAGTCGACGAGTCAATTTGCAACGCAGATGCTCAAAACGAATTTGCAATATGTATTTCCATTCCAAGTGTCTTCCAGGATCGAGATGGCAGTCTGTCTATAAGAGATGCATGCCCGCCTCGAGAAGAGGTTCTCAAAAAGAGTACAAACCGCTCATTTCAACTCTCTCTACGATCTACCTTATCTCCAGAACATCGTTCACCCTCTTCCAAAATCAGAGAAAACGAAAATAAAATGTGCTCCAGAACCAAGTTCAACTGCGGCTGCTCCGGAAAAACCACGCGCTGTGGCAACAAAATTTGTAAGAGGCCTGCGCAAGCTAAATCCGAAATCGCCTGCAGCGATCAATGTGCGGCTTGGAGGGCTGGTATCGCGGCGGTGGCATCTTCGAAGACCAAAAAGATGGCAGATAAACCGTCCACAAAAGCTATGTCATGGCCAAAGAAGATCAAGAACCGAAAGAAATGAGCTGCTACTTCATTCAGGAGTAAGCCGCAGTTGCAACGGATGGGGTAAACGTGGCATGGAAATACAAGATCGAAAAACTGAACGAAGACAAAAGCCTACGACTTGAAGACTACCCTTGTACGACTGAATTATAACGCCCTGCTTCCCCTGAAAGCAGTCCTGTTCCTTCTCATGTCAAAGCATCTGCTTTTGTCGACTGCCGTTTCGCACTCTGTCCAATTACAAACACAATCGCAACGAAATCTCCCCGAGAAACGTCTTTCCCAATGTACGGCTGTCCACACACTCGCTACCAAAGCCACTCTGGCACTGCGTCTTCATTTTTCTTGAATACATCCACCATTGATCAAACTGTTGTATTTCCTTGACGCCGTTTTGTCTTGGTGAACGCAAAGGATGGAGCGGAGAGAAAATGGCATAGAGAATAGAGCCGGGTATTCCTAGTTCTGTTTCATTTGCCCGAATAACTCACATCCTATTGGCACAGATGACACAGTTTCATTGGTTTCCCTCAATTTGGAAGTTGGTTCCTGTCCCAACTCGAATGCCTCATGGATCTATATGGCTTATGTAGTCAAAGACGTCAAGTTCTCCACTTTTTTGCCATTTTGCTGCTGAAAGTCGCTATTATAAAGTTTCTCTGGGCTCTCAGGCTCTTCCCGCCATGAACTGTGTGGTTCTTAAGGAACGACCAACTTGGGGGTGAGAGGGCCAAGGCAGCAAGGCACTTCAGTCGGTATCGAGGCCCGTGCACCCGCCTATCGATAAAGATAACAGCCCTGGTCGCGACTTTTTGCTGCCATCGACTTATTTTTGGTTCATCATACACGTCCGGCCAGGTGGTTGTCTGTGAGATCTTTTGAGACAGAGCAGGCGTCATGGCAGAATCCACATCTTGCAACAGCCCTTTCATCCGGCAGCTCGCTGCAAATGGTAACGCGCAATCTGCTCGTCCCTCGTGGATCGACTTCCGAGTGTTAACATGGATTCCACCAGACAAGCGCATTCGTGACAAGGCGCTCGAGAGCCTCAAGCTATTCCTCCAAGGTCGGACAGAAGGGCTGGACGATATTGAGCTCCTTAAGTTATGGAAAGGCCTTTTCTTTTGTACGCAGCAACCGTCCCGTGCTCCCTCCCTCATCGACCTCACCTCCACACAACAGCACACCCCGCTAATAACGACGCCCCTTCACACATAGGCATGTGGCAATCCGACAAGCCCCTGACGCAGCAGATGCTGGCGCGCGACCTGGCCGGCATCGTGGACACGCTCCCGCAGGCATTGGTGCTGCCTTTCCTGGCGGCCTTCTGGCAGACCATGGCGCGTGAGTGGAACGGCATCGACGCGCTGCGCATGGACAAGTTCCTCTACCTTGTACGTTGCTACCTTAATGCTGGCTGGCGCCACTTTGCCGCCCGCCGCTGGCGCGAAGCCGCGCGGCTCCACGAGTATCTCGACATCCTGCGCCAAACCCCGCTGAACCCGACCGAGCCCCGCATTCCCAATGGCCTGAGATATCACGTTGTCGACATCTACGTCGATGAGTTGGACAAAGTGGATGAGAAGCGTGAGGGAAACCTGCTGTTGGAGGAGGTACTGGCGCCGTTGCGCGAGCTTGGCGAGAAAAGCGTGACCAAAGCTGTACGGCAGAGGGTCAGAGAAACATTGGAAGACGAAGCGAAGAAGTTGAGGAATTGGAACAAGGAGGGAGGAGAAGGCAGCAGCAGCAGCAGCGAGGAGGAGAAAAAGAAGAATGATGGCGAGCATGATAAAGACGAGGAATGGGGTGGGATTGACGACTGATACCCAAAAACTCTTTTCAATTTCTCGGGTCACAGCGGGGCGTCTTGGGTGGTTCAACTGTGTGAGGTCGTTTTTATTTCGCAATGTCTATTTAAAATGGCTCTGTGTAGAAGCCAAGCCTTCATGGCCAAGGAGGATCCTCTGGCCTCCTGAAGCAAGCGACGTACTTCTTGCCTCCATTCCGCGTGACCTTCTTTCCCTCCTCCGTCTCCGTCTTCATTACCTCGACACACATATCGCCTTCGAGCTCCTTCTCAGTGATCCTCTCAAAGGTGGGGTGCTTCTCGAAATGGCTGACCATCCACAGGTGCAGGTCCTCGACGTCGGTGATGGTGTAGACAATGCCGCCAGGCCGCAGCACGTACGCGTACTCGGAGTTGAGTGTGTAGCTAACGATGCGCGCCTTGTGCTTGCGCGCCTTAAAGTGCGGGTCCGGAAAGCACAGGAAGATCTTGGAGAGTTGGCCTTTGCGGAAGAAGTTGGGCAGGAACTTCATCGTATTGGCCCGCAGACATGCCACGTTCTGGTACATACCAGTCGATGCATTTTGGAGCCGGAGTGCCTTGGCCTTTTCTTGCACGAACTCTGTGACCGACGTACGAATCTCGAGGCCTGTAGAATGTTAGACGTGGTGAAGATGGTCAACACCAGTTGATGTGAGGGGGTTTTTGAGGAAGCAGGAAAGAAAGGACCGTGAGGCTAATGGCAAACGCATGAGCGCCATGTAAACATAGAAGATTGAGGGGGAGGAGCGGAGAACAAAGAAAATCCCACGAACCTAGCAGCAACGTCTCGGGTAACTTGGGTGCCAGCGCAAACAGCAGGCCGCCAAATCCGCAGCCAATATCAGCAATCTCAACGTCCTTTGAAATGCGCTTTTGGCCAACCGTCTTCTCAACCATGCCGCTCTCCGCTTGCTGGTCCACCTTTTGCTCTTGCAGCGGTTGCTTTCCCGCAGCGGCACCACCATCAGTCATTTCGACATCCCCTGCTCTTGCTTCTCCCCCTCCTTGCAACTGCGATTCCGGCTGCTGGGGTTGGACTTGGGGCTGTTTCTCCACCGCATAAGCAGGGTACAGGCTGGCCCAGTCCATGTACTCTGGCGCGACGGGGCTGTAGGACGCATCATCAGTCAGTCAAAATTGACAAGCAAGAAAGGACAATTGCAAATTGCCCGCCATAGTTTCCCCCCCTGCTTGCTAGGCGCCGATGTAAACTTTTCAACCCCAACGTTTTGCAGCTCATTTTCTCATTGGGAAGGTGAAGTCGTACTAAGTCAGCATGTGGTCCGAGAAGGGATTTGCGTGGGCGCGCTGGCGGTAGAACTTTTTCTTGGGCAGCTCGGCGCCCGCCGCTTCGGCCTTGTGCGAGAGCTCATCCCGGTAGGCTTCTCGTTTTTGCTTCTTACTTGGTTGACCTGGCATGGTTTCTGGAATTGTCGTGTGTTTGTTGAAAGATCAAAAGGCCGGTTTCAAAAGCAATCATATGGAAGCCAGGCAGGCGGATCCTAGCGCGTCCAAAGTGCGGCGCCACCAACGGGAAATTTAGTGGTTGCCGGTCCCTACCATACATACAACGAGACTACTCAGCAACGCCACCGTCAAAGCCCACCACGCCTCGTGGCACGGCTAGCTCTGCGTCGAATGGTTCTAGCAGCATTCCAGAAAGATCGTTTCAAAAGAATTAGAAATAAGACTCAATCCATTGCCCCATAAAAGCGCTTTTCGCCGTTTGTGCACCGTGGTGTCCCCAAAGCTGTAGTGTACATACTACATCAAGAAAGTGGAATAGAGGGGCTTCAAATACCCGCAGAGACCCAAACCCAATGAGTGCCCTCCTAAGGAACCAGAGCCCGCCATGATGACAACGCAAGAATTCATCCACAGAAGTCTCAAAGGCACATAATCCACGCCCGTTGACCCCCTTCGGTGCGCAGTTGTACGTACGCTGACGGGGCTCCCAAAAGATGCAACTGCTAGTCGTCACTCGTATCTCATCGAAACTCAATTGCGCCCATGCATCCGCGGTCGTCGACGTGCTCCAAGTCCAACTGCTGATACCTGTTGGTGAAAGATTGGTTAATGCCATGCAGTGGTGCCAGGGTCGCGAGGGAAAGAGCACTCACTTTTCGCTCTTAGCATGAAAGTAGATCCCGCTGATCTTGCCTGTAACCTGGCTGAAACAGATGTAGTAGAACCCCTCAAAACTAGCTCCGGAAATGGTCCGGACCGTGTGATCGGGCACGAGGAAATGCTCCTTCCATCTCATGAAGAGATATTCTCGTTGGGCAAAGTTCTTGTACGTAAAATCAGTACGTTTTGCCTGTTTGGCCAAAGGGCGCCAGGCAGGGAACCGGCCCCAGTGCTGCATGTCCACTTTTTCATTGGACCCCCACTCTGGCCGATTGGTTTGAAAGGTGTACTTTGTTCCAATAATCTCGCCCTCGAAGTAGGTGGTGAGGGTGGGATGGTCATCGGTCAACCCTGGTGGCTTGTCAACAACTTGTACGATATGGGATGGCGCGATGGGCTTTTTGCGTGCATCGTACCCTGTATCCGGAGATATCCACACAAGCAATGCTGTTCCATGTCGACATATTTGATTTCCACCTGAACTTCGTACACTTGTCGGTCAGATTGTTGGGTGCCCTTGAACTTGCTACCGGGTCGGAGGTAGGATGACGTGGAATTTGGAAGGAACTGTCGTTGTTTGTGTCAGAGAAGGCGTGTTTGGGAAATGTGGCAGCGTACTCTCTGTTCAGGCCATGCGGAGCTTAAAAGTTCAGGAGACCAGGAGGTGGTTGGCGGGACCGGAAGGCTTTGATGCGAGGCGCGATCAGTGTATGCGGCGTCGCCGGTGGCGCTGAGAGGACTAGGAGTGTCCCTCGGCGGACCATCGTCATCAGTGTCCATTTGCTTGGGTTGCACGTCACTCCGCGGCAAGCCATCAGGTCTCGTACTGTCGTGGTCGGCGGGCGGCGTAGCGAGTTGAGATGGTTCGGGATGGGGCGAAGAGAGGTGGTCGCGGTCTACGGGCTGGGAGTAGATCGCACTGTCCTCGGGACACGCGAGAGCGCGCGTGTTCTCCGGAGGACATGTTGCGCGGGCAGAGACTGAGTCTGGCGGAGGCGAGAGCATCAGGGTGTCGTGACTCGGTTGCGGCATGATATTGGTCGTCGCTCGATGCAAGTATCAGGGAGATAGGCGAGAATCAACATCAGAAAAGCGCACCAAACAGCCACCAATGGGAACTGAGCAAAGGCGCAAGATCAGAGGAAACAAAACGAAGAAGAGCGGCTACAGCAGGGAGCTGCGCGAAAGGCCGGTTGTCATGGCGGGCTTGTAGAGGACGAGAGCGGGTTGGTGGAAAGGAAGAGGTAGTTCGCGGAAGAAGCAGGGCGGAGCGCAACGCAGCCAGCGGCGGGAGGCTCGTGGTCCCCGTCCCCGGCTCGGGGCCTTGACCTTTTGGGCCTAGAGTACCGAGTACTCCTGCTCCCAGGAATTGCCTGAAGGTCTCTTGGCCTGCAACGCCTGCGGGGAACGCATGAGCTGCAGTCACGTGGCACTGCCAAACTCCCGTCCAACGGTCGGGGCCGCCCTTGGGTTTGCGTGTATGGAGCGAGTCGGGGGACGATAGGTACATGTAGTACATACATCATGGTGGTGCTGACGGGCGCATTGCATCATGGCCTCCCTCCATCCACCTCCCGTGGCGCCACGTCGAAAAACCACCTTAGCACCCACTCGCAATCATTTATTCTTAGCGGCCGACTGCTGTTTGCCGTACATTGGTTGCGCCATCCATTGTTTCTTGCTGTCCCCATGGGGCGCGGTGTCGCGGCTGACGCTTCGGCAGCCCAGTCCTCTATGGCTGTTTTCTGACCCTGCTGGAAGCACTCGTGACCAAATGACGTCCTTTGGCATTCGACCGACCCAAGCCCTTCCTCCGTAAAAAAGTGCGCAAAGATGGAGGAAAGACAAGCCGGCAAACCTTCCTCAAAGTCTGTTCCACGCTAAGCGACCTCAAATGGGCTTGATCTGTTGGGGGCGCAACGCGTGAGACTACGTTTCTCCAGTGATGAAGCGGCGCCAGACTAACCTTGAAGTGGAGCGAGATGAGTGAAAAGACGAGCGCCTTCAGGTCTTGCACAAGATAGTAGAAAACGCGAAGGCCTTCGGGATCCGCCGACTCGGTGACGTCCACGAGAGAGCCAATCTTTGCTGTCTGCACTCGGCGTTAGTGGCATTGCGCATCGAATTTGCGAGAGAAGGTTTGTACCTCGAAGGAGATGTGCTCGTTTCCCAACTTGATCTCCAATTCTTGACGGCCGTCTTTGTTCTTCTGCGGCCATTTTGCATCGTCTTCCCTTTGCAAGTGTCAGCCGCGCGTTTTGCGACCTTGCAACCGGCGCGCTGCTTACTTCATAATCTCACTCTCCTTGATGATGCGCTTGATTTCTGCAATCAAAGTAGAACTGACGCACACTGGAAGCCATCAGCTTCGCGTGCCTTGGGTTTGATGGCGTTCATGAGGCCTTACTTTCTTTGCGAATCAAAGAATCGTTGCGGTAGTTGGAGTTGTTTGCGTAGCGAGCAGTCGCACTGCGACCGTCTCCAACGGTGCGAAAGTCGAACTCTTGAGGCTGTCAGTCAACACGGCACTCTTGAAGGCGAAGAACAGAGCAAGCTCCATTACCAAGGAATTCATGACCAAAGCGGCCAGAGTGCCCGGAGCTGTGGAAAAATGTTAGCTCGGATTTCAAGCGGCGGCAGACAGGGTCTCACTAGTAGCGCAGATAGAATTGCTCACCGTCGGGCGCCATGGCTCCAGCAGACGGATCAATGTTGACAGGAAATGGATCTTGCTGGCGGTGGTTGCCGCGGCTCGGAGACGTGATCGATACGCGGGCTGGCCGAGAGCAAGGATACGCGGCTAGGCGGTGAGTGCAGCCGACGAATGGGTCAAATTGAACACCTGGAGATCCCAAAGGCCATCACCGAGCCAAGGGGCCCAACTGCTCACATCAAGCGCCAAACGCCACACCACCTTCTCCTCCGCCGTCGTCGGTCCCATCGCTACTCGACCAACTCTGCCGCCCGTCTCCAGCTTCGCCGCTCCCTCAGACCCAATTGTTCTCCCCCCGCACCGGGCAGCGCATCACCACTGACGGCCGCAGCGGGAGACCGGAGCAGTTGGCCGCCTTAGCCTTCCCCGACACGAATCTTCTTTCCAACTCACTGCCTCTCTTTCACCATGGCGAATTTTCTGGACCAGACGTACAGCCTGGTGCATCAGGACAATGCGGCCGATCAGCCCACGTTGCAGGAACTCAAGACACAGTTGGAGAAGGGGACGGATGATACCAAGATTGACACGATGAAGAGGATCCTGACCATTATGTTGAACGGCGACCCAATGCCTGGCTTGCTCATGCACATCATCCGCTTCGTCATGCCCTCCAAGAGCAAGCCTCTGAAGAAGCTCCTTTACCTGTACTACGAAATATGTCCCAAGCATGACGCCAATGGCAAGCTCAAGCAAGAGTGGATCTTGGTTTGGTACGTATTCCTGCTTGAGCGATCTAGAGATTGAGATAATTGACATTTCAAAGCAACGGCATGCGGTTTGACTTGCAACACCCGAACGAGTACATTCGCGGCAACACCCTGCGCTTCGTCTGCAAGCTTAGAGACGCCGAACTGGTCGAGCCTCTTCTTCAGCCCGCAAGGCAGTGCCTCGAGCACCGGCATGCCTACGTCCGCAAAAATGCCGTTTTCGCAATCGCGTCCATATACCAGCACTTGGAATCTCTCATCCCTGATGCGCCGGAGCTGCTCCTGAACTTCTTGGCGGAGGAAAGTGATCATACCTGCAAGAGAAACGCCTTTGCAGCCTTGGCGTCCATTAGCCACGACAAAGCTTTGGAGTACCTCGGCGGCGTGTTTGACGGAATCCCCAACGCCGACGAACTTTTGCAACTGGCGGAGCTTGAGTTCATTCGCAGGGACTCTGTTGCCAACCCGCAAAGCAAGGTTCGTCAATTCAGACCTGCATTGCAAAGTGATGGCGCTAACGGCCCGCAGGCAAGATACTTGCGCCTTATCTTCGACCTTCTCGAGTCCAACACTTCGACCGTCGTCTACGAAGCCGCGTCGTCACTTACCGCTCTTACAAGCAACCCAGTCGCCGTCAAAGCTGCCGCTTCAAAATTCATCGAACTCAGTATCAAGGAGCCCGACAACAACGTCAAGTTGATTGTGCTTGAGAAGGTTAATCAATTGAGGCAGAAGAATGAAGGCATACTTGACGACTTGACTTTGGAAATTTTGCGCGTTCTGTCCAGCCCTGACATTGATGTGCGGAAGAAGGCCTTGGAGATCGCAATGGAGATGGTGTCCAGCAAAAACGTCGAAGAGGTCGTTATGCTGCTCAAGAAGGAGCTGTCGAAGACAGTGGACGAGCAGTACGAGAAGGTATGTAAAATAGTGGCGACCATTTTGAAATTGACGCTGACTAGTTCCAGAACTCTGAGTACCGCTCGTTGCTTATCCATTCCATCCACCAATGCGCTATCAAGTTTTCCCAGGTTGCGGCCAGCGTCGTTGGGTCTCTCATGGATTTCATTGCCGATTTCAACAACGCCTCTGCCGTCGACGTTATCTCGTTTGTCAAGGAAGTTGTGGAGAAGTTCCCCGACCTCAGGCCAACCATCGTCGAACGTCTGGTATCTACTCTGAACGAGGTCCGGGCTGGTAAGGTGTATCGTGGTGTGCTTTGGATTGTCGGGGAGTACTCGCTGGAAGCCAAAGACATTCGCGACGCCTGGAAGCGCATTCGCGCAAGTCTTGGAGAGATTCCCATTCTGGCTTCTGAGCAGCGACTTATGGACCAGGTTCGCGATGGACAAGAAGACACCAAGGATCAACTCAACGGCCACGCAAATCCTTCGCAGCCATCCGGATCTCGCAAGGTGCTTCCAGACGGTACCTACGCCACGGAGAATGCGCTTACCAGCCAGGCTGCCGAAAAGGCCAGACTGGAAGCTGTCAAGACAGCTCAAAAGCCCCCACTGCGTCAGCTCATCCTGGATGGCGATTTCTTCCTGGCCACAGTGCTCTCTTCGACGCTGACCAAGCTTCTCATGCGCTACTCTCACATCTCCGACGATGTTGCTCGAGTCAACGCGCTCAAGGCGGAGGCCATGCTCATCATGATTTCCATCATTCGCGTTGGACAGTCGCACTTTGTCAAGAACCAAATCGACGAAGATTCTGTCGACAGGATCATGACTTGTGTGCGGGCACTCGCAGAGTTTCAACACAAGAAAGAGCTCGAGGCCATCTTCCTTGAGGACACTCGGAAGGCCTTCCGCACCATGGTCCAATTCGAAGAGAAGAAGCGCGCTGCAAAAGAGGCCATTGAGAGGGCAAAGACTGCCATCCAGGTCGATGACGTGATTTCGATCAGACAGCTCGCCAAGAAGAACACGATCGAGGGCGCCAACGAAATTGACCTCGACCTGGAGAAGGCTACTGGCGGCGATACTGCCACAGAGGACCTTTCATCCAAACTGAGCAGAGTTGTGCAGCTTACCGGTTTTTCGGACCAGGTGTACGCAGAGGCGTATGTCAAGGTCCATCAATTCGACATCATGTTGGATGTGTTGCTTGTCAACCAGACCACGGACACGCTGCAGAACCTCTCCGTGGAATTTGCTACCCTCGGTGACCTCAAGGTTGTCGAGAGGCCAACAACGCAGAATCTCGGACCCCACGACTTCCTGAATGTGCAGGCCACGATCAAGGTTTCTTCAACTGACACGGGCGTCATTTTTGGCAACGTCGTCTATGATGGTCCCAGCTCCACAGATACCAACGTTGTGATCCTCAACGACGTTCATCTGGACTTCATGGACTATATCCAGCCGGCACACTGTTCAGAGACGCAGTTCAGGACCATGTGGACCGAGTTTGAATGGGAGAACAAGGTCAACATCAACTCAAAGGCTAAGTCTCTACGCGAGTTCCTCAAGCAACTGATGGCGGCGACCAACATGAGCTGCCTCACCCCAGAAGCATCGATGAAGGGAGACTGCCAGTTCTTGAGCGCCAACTTATACGCACGTAGCATATTTGGTAAGTTTCGATGAGCTTCGAAATGATGAGAGTGGATTCAAGCTGACGTCATTGCAGGCGAGGATGCTCTGGCCAATCTGAGCATTGAGAAGGAGGGCGAGGATGGCCCGATCACAGGTTTCGTCCGGATTCGCAGCAGGTCACAAGGTCTGGCTCTTGCGCTTGGTCACCTCAAGGGCATCAACAAGGCGGGAGACTCATGAGGAGCGAGCGGCCCATGGTCTGTATTGATTTGGTAACGCAGGAACTTTACGACACATCTACTTGGATGTCATGAAGGAGAGCGCAGGTGTTGGCGGAGGATATGTTTGAGGCAGAGCTAGGTGGAAGCGTGGTTTGCTTGCATATGAGGGCGTAGCAGTGCTGTGAAAAAATTAGCTTTGCAGAAGCCGCGTGGGCGGCAAGCAGGACGGCAGGTTTATCAATCACCTTAGCAAGAAATATACGCCCTGAAAGTGTTTGTTCAAACGGCAGGGGGCTGCATGTATAGGTATAGGTAGTCAAGGATTCTTCAGGGCGGGCCGGTCCCTCGCAGCCTTCACCGCACCTCAGCCAGCCACGAGCCAGCCATGAGCCAGCCACCCTCGCACGCTGCCCGGCGCACCACCAGCTGCGCCAAAGGAGGACGAGGGGGAGAGGCGTGACGTGTGTCGGTCGACGGGCAGCTCCATATGCTCCTAGATAGCTAGCTGGGAGCAGCAAGCAAGCCAGGGCCCGGTGAGTGACCTGACCTGACCTGACTGGCACCTCGGATACTGGAGTGACGGGCGGATTCCTCCACTCCCTCCACCCGTTGGCTGCCGCACCCGCCATCCATCCGCCCCGGAATCCCGTCCCTCGCCATCTCATCACGTCTTGCGCGCATTGATGACCGACGGGAATCCTTCTTGAGCCTCACCATGCCCGAGCCTGCCAACCTCTCCTGCCGCCCGCCAACATGACTTTTGACCAAAGCCAAAATCCTTTTCAGGACCCTCCCGGTCAGCCGCCATCCTGCGACGACCCGTTCCGAGAGCCTAACAACCTACAGGTCTCTGTCCACTCGAGCCTCATCCGGTGCTTGATGTCCAGACTCCCGAAACCCCCGCCATGCTCAAGGTCGGCGTTGACACCACCCTGTCCGTAGAAGGCGACTCGCTGCTCGTTGTTGGTATTGTTCGGCTTTTGAGCTCCTCTAGCGACGAATTGGCTAACTGCGCCCCGCAGATGGAGCTTTGACCGATGACGATGCCGCCAGATGCTGTGGTCTTGTTCCACGTAGTATGTGCACCGTTGCACTCCGTTGAGCCACATTCCGCTGACCAGCGTACTCTGTAATAGCATCTAAGGCCTCGCGCGCGATCCCTCTCCGCAACGTGCTATGGGCAGAGCTCACTGGTGATTCCGAGATCACCGTCCACTATGCGCGCACAGAGTCGCCGGATGCTGTTCGTCCAGCCTACCTAAACTACTTTGTCAACAAGACTAGTCGCGACGATGCTCAGACCTGGGTCCACGAACTGCTCGACCGCGCCTACGGAAAAGCGCAGAAGCAAAAGCGCATCAAGGTTCTAGTCAACCCGTTCGGCGGCAAAGGCAATGCGGAGCGGTTGTACATCAAGGAGATTGAACCTATCTTCGCCGCTGCTCGCTGTATACTCGACGTCGAAATGACACAAGCTCAAGGGCAAGCAGTTGAGCTTGCAAAGAGGCTAGACATTGAAGGGTGGGATGTCATAGCTTGCTGCTCGGGTGACGGTATCCCTCATGAGGTCTTCAATGGGTTGGGCAAGAGAGAGGATGCTGCTAAAGCCCTACAGAAGATCGCAGTCGTTCAGTTGCCTTGTGGGAGCGGAAACGCTATGAGCTTGAACCTGAACGGAACTAACAGCTGCAGCGCGGCCGCTCTTGCGGTTGTCAAGGGCTTGCGTACTGCTTTGGACCTGGTGTCGATCACACAGGGCGGCCGCCGCTACTTATCTTTCCTTTCTCAATCAGTCGGCATTGTTGCTGAGAGCGATCTGGGTACGGACCATATTCGTTGGATGGGTCCAGCGCGCTTCACGGTGGGCTTCCTGCTCCGATTGCTCAGTAAGACTGTGTACCCATGCGACTTGGCCGTTGGAGTCGAAATCGAGGACAAGCCATCTATCAAACAGGCCTACGCGGACGAAGCCGCCAAAACGTCGACAGACGACACAGAAGACCGCTCCCCGATTCGCAGCCCTGACCCAGATAATACAGGTCTTCCCACGCTCCGCTTCGGCACAATCAACGATGCCCTGCCCGAAGAATGGATGCTCAAGCCCTACGACAACATGGGAAACTTCTATGCCGGCAATATGGCGTTTATGTCGCCCGATGCCAACTTCTTTCAAGCGGCGCTGCCGTCGGATGGCTGTCTCGACCTGGTCTGCATCGACGGCGACATCCCGCGCTCCAAAGCCTTCAACACAATGCTCGCCGTTGAAAGTCTGACCTTCTTCGGCCTGCCTCACGTAAGTTATCGCAAGATATCCGGCTACCGCATCGTGCCGCGCGAGCAAAAGGATGGCTACATCAGTATTGACGGCGAGCGCGTCCCCTTTGAACCATTCCAGGCCGAGGTCCATCGTGGCCTGGGCACTGTATTGAGCAAGACGGGCCACTTGTACGAGGCCAAGGGTCCGGCCTGAGTGCGGACCATAGGCGGAAGCAAGACGAACATTTAAGGGGAGGGCGGATAATGGGGCATGCTGCTACTTGCTGGTACCAGAGGAGGTCGTCAATTACCGTGTTGAGGCTGAGATGCCACTGCTTTTTCGTCTTTCGGTGGGCGTGGTCGCCATTTTGGATGCGCTGCATGGCGTTGCGTTGCATCTTTTCTGTGGGTAGATGTAAATAGTAAAATAGATACCCTTTCTACCTACACTCTCAAACATGATGCGCCATGGATGAATGAGGGAGTAACCACCAAACTGTGCCTTGCTTTTGAGGGCATTACACGAGCTTGAACGGGGACAGGAAGAAATCCCTCATCACATAATGAATATGCTCCAAACTGGCCGCTGGATGACGAAAGCAATGGATTTCATCTATCATGAACGTGATTGACTCAGTGTCTTGGAAAAGAGATGCCTAAAATAGGAAAACGACCGTGTTGAAGGCATCCCAAGCACCGCAAGCACAAACGGACGCAGACGAGGATCTAACGACATCTGGATCAACTTAAGGAGCAAGTTGGCTGATTCCAGGTCGATTCATCTTGGATTACATTCCTTCAAGGAGACGTATGCAGATATTTATACAAAGACACATTGCACACTGCCGAAGATTTGAGATTGGGGTCACGAACAACCCCCGATCTGGTCTCGTCATGCGCTGCCTCCCTTGAGAATTCATTCCGGTGATCCTTGTAGTCACACGGACCATACACATGTGTTTCCTGCACCAATCACCTATAAAAGAATCGCTTCTCAACCCAGAGTATACATTCAGTCAATCGATTGACGTTCTTTGCACTCTCTTCACCTGTGTCTACTCGTGTATACGGCGAGATCTAATCCTGGCGTCGTTTACCAGAAACCACATTCCCAACCCAGTGAAGACCCCCTTCGTGGGGTTCGGAAAATCCAACCCAACCCGTTGTTGCGAGACTTGTAGCGACCAAAACTAGTCCCTTCATACTCCCGAAAGAGAAGTAGATATACTCACGTGGGTAGCCTTGGTGCAAGCTATACATCACACACTCCGGCTCGTGCGTCACGTGTCAGGTGTTGGCGACCCGATCCAGAAACCAAGACCCCACGCGTGTTGCACGCACGGGGCGGTAAGTGCAAGACTCAGACTGTCCAAACATCCTCGTATCCCCCTGAGACAGAACAAGCGGCACCCCCCAGTCATAGCGCCTGTGGTTTCAACAGTTTCGATGACTGGAAAATGTTCCCCAGAACTTTGGTGCAACGTGTACATATAGTTTGCCTTGTTTCTTATTTCCTTGATCGAGAGGGCCTTCTAGGCGTACGCTTTCCTTTGGCCTTACTCCCCGTCGATTTCCTCACCTACATTACCTTCCTGTCCGCGTCACTCGGTCTCCCATTTTTTCTCAGTGTTGAGAGGAAAAGAGACAATGCACCAATAGTCAATGGTGAAGCAGACTCGAAGATCCAATAAATGAAGAAGTTCCTTTGCGTGAGATCATAAAGACATTTCGGATTGAGCATGATCGCTTGAAGGAAGGAAAAAAGGCAAGGAAGGAGGGTGTCGTCATGCTCGCGGCCGTAGTGCTTGTGATATTGTTCGAACGCCACTACAGAAGCACCAGAGACGTGAAATATCATCAATCGAGGCAGGTGTATACGGGAGTGACGAATGTATGTATTACTTGAAAGCTTGGGGTGCTGAAGTCACGGCAAGCACAGTCCAACTCCAGGCCCAAAAGGACATCGTGTGACGTACCCCACAAGTGCATAGACAAGAGCAGTCTACCACTCACCAAGACAACGAAATAACATCGTATTTCCAAGCACTCATAGCAATACCTTTTTCCTCATCACTACCTAAGCTAAAGCCACTCATACCGAGCCATGGCAAGCTGCGCCATAGTTTTGATGACTTACTCTCTGTGACGCGGGCCATTCTATGAACAGAGAAGGGCAAGAAGAGATGAGACGAAAAGGAGACCTGAGATATCTGACCGATGCAAAATCACCCTTTGCCGCCATGCTCAACCGGAAACCACTACCAGGGCCACCGTCAATGTAGCGCACTGAAGGGATAAAAGAGGCAAGGAATTAGGAATGAAGTAAAGAGTTTGCTAGGTTTAAGGGACTAGAGGGAAGTGACGAGAGGAAGGAACGAATATCGAGAGAGAAAAGAGAGAGTCTTGGACTCGTGATACCAGCGGCGGAAGAAGAAACCTGGATTCGTCGACGGAGTGTGGCATCAGTGCTTCTTCTTGCGGCGATACCGCATGGAACGGCCGCCTTGGGCAATGGCGCCATTGCCTGTGCTACGCGACATGGTGCACGACGGGCGGTCTTCGTCTGAATGCATGGACGCGAGCGCCTTTTGACTGGATTAGAATCTCCTTTTTCGCCCCCCAAAAAAAGGAAAAACAAGAAGAGGGGGGGAGGGGGG
>JAIFKG010001426.1:0-27840 GCA_020351975.1 Phyllosticta ampelicida
ATTCCGGGGGGGGTTTTTCCGCCCTGTTTTACTAAAGCAATGTTTTGTTTTTTTGCCCCATTGTTGGGCCGCGGCGTCGCCAATTCGGGGCAATCAACCCCCCCCCCCCCCCACACTTCTCTCCCAAAACGTAAACCAAGTCGTCCACGTAGTTTCCGTCCCATCCACCCGTCCGGACCGCGCCAACCGCGGTCCGAGGGGAAGATGGAGTGTGGTTCGTCACAAGCAAGAGCGGAAAAGCACGACGGAATAGAAGACGTGGTTGCTGCGCTCGATCAAGGTGGGAATGAATGTCCACAAGCCCATCCCTGAAAGAGACGAGACCGAACATGCACAAGTGTATGCGGATTCTGAGCCACTTCGACAAGGTTTTCGGCATGTGCTAGGCGGAAGTACACCGGTGCGTGAGGAATTTTCTTTTTTCTCTGACTGCGTCGTGAGTGTGTGCGGGTATCGGCGGGAGGACCTGCTGTGAACGTGGGAGAGCAGTCTCTTGTAGTTACTCAATACATAGGAGTGTCCCACTGGCAAACAACTTCGAAGGGGAGAGAGAAGCGGCCAAAGGTACAAAAACGACAGCGTTGTGCTGCACGAAGAGGTTGCCTCTCCTTCAAAGACTCAACAACCACTTTTTCTTCCGGTTGTCTCTGGCAAATGCAGGAATCCTCAACTGTCCTTGCCGTCTTCCTTCACCAACGCCTTGCCCCATGCGACCTCAAAGTCTCCGCCTCCGCCTTCCTCTCTTTCCACCATGTTAATGTCGCCAACTAAGAGCGATCCGCTGTCCGCCGCCTCTTCCTCTGTTGACGTGAACCCTGTCGTCGGCTGCGTCTCTGTCGCTCCGCTGCCACCTTTGCTCACGTCCTCAGGCGGTTCGAACTCAAAGTTGCTACTGTACACTACGGCAGCGAAGGCCTCGAGGTCGCGCACGTTTTCCATTGCCGCCAGATACTCGTTGTCGACGCCAGACCCAATGGCGTGTGCCTGGCGGCAGAATACGGCGAGCGTGTTGGCCACTTTGGTCTTTGCCGACTGGGGGTCTGTCAGCTCGACGATGCGGGCCGTAGATGCAGATACAGGGGGGAGATGGTAGGAGAGGGTGGCGATCTTGTTGTCGATGAGGACGGAGAAGGTGGCGTCAAGAGTAAGGGTGAGGACATGAGAAAAGGAGGGCGAGTCGATGATATCAGACGTCTCGTCAAGGAGGCGGCGTAAGGGTGTGGTGTTGGTCGTGGAGGTCTCGCTTTCGGGCGTCATGCCTGATTCAGCGAGGACGTAGTTTTCTTGCTCTGGTGGAGGGAGCAAAAAGGGCAACCACTTGGATGCTCTGGCGCATAGTGAGTAAAAATGGTGTACCCAGTGGTAAGATTTAGACGTACTTGCGCTCTTTTTCGGTGTCGCCTTCAATCTTCTTGCGCACTTCCAAAGTCAACTCGGACAACCTCTCCAAGCTGATTTCCTCACGTGGATTCAGAGGGCCAAAGACCTCCGTTACAGCTACAAGGACCTTCTCCATAATGTCCTTGCATCCTCGGTGCAGGAGCCACCAGCTAAATGACAGGTACTTGCGGTTCGTCTCAAAGTCATTGCCGTACGCTTGTTCTAGGTTGTCGTCGTCGTTGTTCTCCAAGCTGATACGTGATCCGTGGGTCGGCGGCGAGGCGAGAGAGACTACGCTGGCAAGATAGTTGCGGCGGCCCAGGAGGTTGAGTTGAATTCGGGTCAAAAGCGTCAGGAGAGAAAGGGTATAGAGTAAGGTGAAAGCACGCGCAATAGCTGCCTAGAATCAGTCGCCAGCCCAAGGCCAATCACCAGGCTCTTACAGTTGATCTTCATGTCATTCCATAATTGTGTCTTGCTCTTCTTGGGCTTGAGCGGAGCCTGAAAAGCTCCGTGTCCATTGTTGCCATCGACGACCTGGCTGGCATGCACAATGCTTTCGCTCTGGAAGCTCTTCAAGCTGCGGGTGTCGTCCTCCGTGGCGCTGGGGGCTTCGGAGGGTGCATCTGTCGAAGCAATTTCCGACGGGGCCACGCTACGCTGCAGGCGCTCGGCCTTTTGCCTCTGCAGCTCACTCAGGGTCTGCTCAACAGGAAGAGCTTCGACGATGTTCTCAAAGGCGGCTGGCAGGATTGCTTGGACGGTAAATGTACAATCTTCCTGGTTTTGCTCAAAACGACGACGCAAGCTAAATCAGGACGTCAGCAGTGGTGTCATCTCCGCGTTACAGCGTGTAGCTTCGGGTACTTTTCGCGGGCGATGCGGTCGTCGCTCATGCGCTGACGCGCCTCGGTGAGCTTGCTCACAAGATAGTGGCCAGCGAGATATCCGGCGCCCAGCAGACCTGCGCCGATGGCGAAATTTGCGCGGTTGCGCCGGAACCATTGGCGCGTAGCAGTCATCATGGTGGGCGTCTCATGTCAAGTGATGTGTTCAGTTGGGAGAACGAGCGCGACAGATACGACCACGAGGACTGCCAGCGGTGGTTGGCAGCCGAGGGCTGCGATGGCGTAGACGTCGGGCCGTATGACTCGCGGACCAAGGCCACAGAGGCCTTTCCGCTCTTCAACCCCACACTGCCCGCCCACTGTGATCTTTCCGTCATCGTCCTCCCCGCCATCACCGGCATTCACCACTCATCCATCACCTCGACTTGTCCAACTGCTGCCTGCCCAACCCTTGCTCTGTGTTCCCTCTCCCAACCCTGCCGCAACCATGGAACAGCGTCGGCCACCCGAGTACACGCTCGACGTCTTTGCCGACCCTACTTGCGTCAAAGACATCGTCAAAGGTAGACGCTCCTTGACGTCCAAGCCGCCGACCCGCGACTCTTTTGTTGACAGGCTGCTGTAGCCATTCTGCACACCATCTTCTTCCATCGCTACTTTACCCCCGTCACTCCACTCCACCGCGATCTCCTCGATCTCACCCTCCCCGCCATCGACGACGTCGATTTGGAGACGCTGATCGATCAGCGTGCGACAGCCCTGGTGCGCGCCCTTGAAACAGGCGTCGGACACCAGCAGCGCGGTCGAGGCCAGCTTGCCATACAATTTTTTGAAAAGCGACGGCGCAAGTCCTACTTTCCCTTTGGCACTCTGGCCAAAGCCCGCGGCGACGAGGAAGTCTGTTGGGAAATGTGGATGCTCGATGTTACTCTCGCTACTCCACGGACCGAAACCGACGTGATCAAGGTGCGCCGCGCCATGGAAAAGAGCCTGCAAAAGACTGCCTTCAAGATTGTTTCAATCGTAAACAGAGACAAAGACCACATTCCGCCCATCACCACCACTGACACGAACCCTTTTCCGTACGCAATACTCGTCAACCCCAAAACCGAAGGCTGGGGCCAGCGCATGGGAATCTTCTAACGAGTATCGGTCCATCTTGTCAGCAGAGCATTGGAAGGCGTTTTGCATAAAGCACGGCATAGGGTTCGCATGTATAGCAGGAGTTGGGTCACGTACAAGAGTCTAGGGTCGGTTGCATGTTTTGAGGCTGTTGACTTTTGAAAGTCCAGTCTCTTCGAGATACCCCAAATACACAAGCATGAAACGTTCGTCGAAGCAATATTTCGTCCATGCGCACTATAACCGTTTGCTGCGCAAAAGAGGGGAGTCGAGAGACAACAGCTGTCCACAAGTCAGGTGGCAGTGGCTGGGCCAAGGGCGAAGAAAACAACCAATGGAACGCTGTTCCTCACGGCATTCTGGCGCTCTCGAGCTTCTAGCGCACTTCCTTCGGCCTTGCATCGACCCACGCGAATCGCCACCATCGGCACCAAGAAAACATCTGCAGATATCTGCAGGATTCCATGTCGAAAAGCGCCCACGTTGGGAGCACTCAAGGTGTCTCTGTCGCGTGGAACTTGAACATATCCGATTACTTCATGTTGTATATCCAGGGAGCAGCCGTAGTCGCGAGTGCCACGACTTTACCAAGCCTTGTCTTCAGTCGCGTCAGCCAAAAACGGCTCCCTGGCGCAAGCCATGCCAACCTTTCCCGCCAAGTCCAGTGGAAAATGTTTCTCGACAGAGGTATGCTAACATCTCGCAGACTGCAGATGGCACCACTCTACTGTTAGTATGTTTAGTAAGGCAAGCCATTGCAATGCCATGACAAAAAGAATACTGAGATATCTACCAAGTCAGCAAGAAGATCTTGGCGTACTACCAGGTCATCTACTTGTAGTCCAGACCACAGCAAACGCCTCCAAGTCTAATAACGCGCGGCGGCGCATTTGCCCCCTTTTAGCCACCACCTCTCCAGCAACCCGAAATTAAGGCTTGAGATCCGCACCGAGCGACTGCCTCGGAGAGACTCTTGCGATTCTAAACACAGGGACACTTACAGTGGTGCCGCGTTGCCTGCCCGATGTAAAGCCTGGGGAGTGAGCAAGCACGACTGCTAGGTGGAGAATTTCACACATGGCGTCTTTGGCTCCAGGGTAGCATCATTCTGGCCGTCGCATTTGCTCGTAGGATTCGGAGCTCGTGATGTTTATATAAATCTGGCGTGCATGCGTTTGATTTGTTTTTTGATAGGAGATTTCCCACGAAAAAAATGACGTCCCATTTTTTCTGTCCCTTCTTCGACTTTACCGTCCAGCTTTGAAAGTCTCTACTCTTCATTTTCTCTGGCAGGAAGCGCAAAATTACCAAGACTCTATGCCCTGGAGGTTGATAGGAGAGCCGAACGCATATACGGACAACCTATTGCTATCAACGGCTACGACTTAATCATAAGGCGAACCTTGGGGAAGAAAAGCCATCTAGGCACTTCTAGAAACGACCATCAAATTGAGTCTCCTGGACGAGTCGCGCGTCTTCAAAACGATCATCTCAAAATGCGGTCCTCATACCGCCGCAACGCCCTGCGGGCCACTCACACACTTCTCCCTCTCCTCGTGTTCCTCTCCAACGCAACAACGGCAGCAGCGCTCGCCCTCGCACAACTCGAAGGCGATGTTCCAATATCGGTGGATGACAATCCCGGCACAACAGCCACAATGGTCGTCATGACCGTCATGGCCACAACACCTCCACCAAGCACCATTACATCGACAACAACCCCCCACCCAGGAAGCACAACAACGACAACGCTCGCCGCAGTGACCTCGACGGCAGCCGCAGACTCCTCGACCACGGCGCCACCTGCAAAGCAAAACATCTCGCCTGGTCTCCTCGCCGCAATCATCGTCATGTCCGTCTTCGTGATTGGCGGTCTCATGGCCATGGCGTTGATCTCATGTCTGCAACTGCGCCGGGCGCGCCGCCGTGAGCGCGACGCCGACGTAGCAGCACAGGACACGCGCGCGGCAGCAAGACGGCGCCGTGCTGCCGCACACCTAGTGGGTGTGGGCCCAAGGGTCAATACTCCCCTCTTCTTTGAATCGGCGGCGGCTATGGCGGCGGGCGAGAAGGTTGGAGAGTGGCTAGAGGAGGATCAGGGGCAAGGACAGCAGCGGACGTGGCCAGGTCATCAATCGCACTCGCGGTTGGGCATGCGAGGAGAGGACAAGAAGGAAGAGCCCAGGTGGCGGGAAAGTGTTGTCGAGGTTGAATCGATGGAAGTGTCGGACACGGAGACGGAGTCAAGGGGGCCGAGTAGGGGACCGAGCAGGGGCACAATAAGGTGGGCTCAATGAATAATGATATAGAGGCTGCTAATGGTTAGTCATGACAGTATGAGGCTTCATGCTTATATTTCTAATGTCTTTTCTAAGCCACAATTTCATGGACGTGCTATATTCTCAATCCTCTCCGACGACTCGGTTGCCTCGGCCATTTGAATCACCCTTGTCGAGAAACCCGGAACTCAATGAGCAAATGTCAATAGGAAAAGATGAACTCGTGCTACCCCTTATGTCCACTCCCTCAACCTGCACACAGCCATCTACGCCCATTGATACAAGATCCACCTTGAGCGTTTCCGGCACATTCGTTCCTTGCTTTTCACCCCAGCTAGAAAATACGACTTCCAAAAAAAAGAGGGAACAGGGCGGTCTACCGATGGATCGTCTGTCGTGGGACTTGGGACGATTGACTTATGTCTTTGGGAGATTAAGACGGATTATTGTCATACATTTTCCCTATCTGTCCCTGCCATTCTGTAAAACAGCCATGACTTTTATGAGCAGCGAAAGACGTCCGGTGCGACAATAGAATCAAATGGGTATCAGATTTTTCATGCTTTGCCGTTAATGTTTTCCCTTTCGCCATAACTACTGTCTTCCAGACTTCCATCCCCGTACAGGATCTCGCAAACGCCGCCAATCGGCACATCGAGCACCGCATCTGTACTCTTGTTCCAGAGACTCTTCCAGTCCACCTTGCGTGCATCCTCTGCTGAAAAGCCAAAGCTCTGCGTGTTGGCATTGCGACGCCTGGTTCCTGATGTCCTTTTAATTAGGTCCCCCTCCTTTCCCTTTCTGATGATGTTTCCTCGCGGATCCAGCACGGCAATTTGCGCCGTATCGTCTACCAAATTTTCAATGCTCCGCATGGGAAGGGTCAAATAGCCAAGGTTGTAGCTCGCCAATGCGACGTAGATGTAGATGACCAAAACGACGAGCCATGCTGGCACCGCGAGCGCCCACCATCGGTTTGGGTAGTAGTAAATACCCAGTTGATGCAGGAACGGCCGAGGCAGATATGCCCAAAGTAGGTACATGAGAAAGGCAAACGACGAAGCTAGGTAAATGAAGAAGCCGTAGTACTCGTAAGTTGGGACCTTTGGCGAGGCGCGGGGGATCGGCGTTGCCGATGCAAACGACGATGTCAGGGCGTTGGTCGGCGTGCCCGTTCCTGTGCCCGTGCCCGCCGTGCCGTTGGACGCGCCAGACGTCGCGCTTGTCCCGCGCGTGGTTGCCGTGCCATGGTGGTGAGCCTTGTTGGCGAGCCTCGCCGCAGGCACGCCTTCTGCGTCGGACGAGTCAGGCGTCGTGGGTCGCGACGTGTGCGTGCTAAATGAGGGTCGAAGCAGCGACGTCAACGACGGCGAGGGCGGTAGAGGTGTCGGCGGGCGGTTGTAGAATGGCGGGAATAGTGCGCTGGATGTCTGAGGGAGATGCGAATGCGAGCGCGAGCCGTGGGAGTAGAGCGCACGCCTCGCTGCGGTTTTTTCGAGTTCCCTGCTGAGCGGCCCAAGGTCGAGCTCCTCGTCTTCGCTCTCGGTACCAGAGGGGTCGAGCGAGAACGGGTCGTCCGTAGAGAGATAGTCCTCGACAGACGCGGGTTCCGAGGGTGAAGTAGCAGAGTATTCGGTGGCAGGATCTATGGCGGCGGCGGTCTTTGGCAAGGCAGGGTGGTCGTCGGTAGGAAGGGGTAAAGAAAGGGAATTGAGGGTTGGCAAATTAGGGGTCGACTTGGACTGGAAACCTCTGCTTTGGGGCGGCATGATTGGCGTCCGGATGATGCGGAATGGTTAAGCTTCCTGTGGGCTTTAAGTTGGACTGAGGCACGAAAGGGAGGAGGGTGGGTAGGGAGCAAGAGGCGCTCAGCAGTCACCTTCCTTGCTATCAGTCAGGCATTTAGCAGGGAATTACGTGAGGCCGGACAAAACGTGACTTCGCGACGGGAAAGCGCGTCTCCTGCCGAGCTGCCGCTTGTTCTGGTCGCCACCACCGGCTGGTGGGAGTACGGCGGTACGGTGCCACCCTGCCGATCGTCTTCCCACGACACTGCCCTTGCATCGTCCTCTGCAAAACGTCTCGCCGACTCTGCTGCAGCCAACCGCTTGGGTTCGCTCTGTTGCCTGTCGCCGGCCTCTGTATTGTCGACCGCCTGCTCCTGACAGGTTGACGAGGTCCATCTGTCGGTCTCACTGTCGCGAGATTGCCGTCGACGACTGGCCATCCTCTCGGTCTTCTCCCCAATTTTGCCACACACTGAGTCTCCTTCTACGGCAGTTGATCGTGCCTCCTCGATCGACTGTACCTCGTCAATCACCTGCTCTCAAGATGGGTCGAGGCAGGTCCAAGAAGGCCGCCACGGCTGAAGCAGGTAAGCCGACTACCAATCATGATGCCTCGCATCTCAGCATCAGACACCGTACACCTGCGCTTGGCAATAATAACTCTCAGTGACCGCCATGTCTAACATCACCTAGGCCGTACTTCGAATGCCGCAGGCCCGACTCGCTCGTCTGCTCGACTTCGATCTTCTAATAACCCCGTCGACATGGACTCGTCCTCGGATGAGCTCGCTGCTGGCCCTAAGATGAAAACCAGAATCAGCACTCTCAAATTCGTTGCAATTCCGGCGCCCGCCCGCAATGGCTCGTCCTCGAAAGTAACAAGTGGTTCCTCGACATCCTCGCTTGCCGACTATGGCAGCATGGATGGCGCTGCAGATGTCGACACCCCTGGTACGAGCTATTCCAACACTCCGGCTCCCTCCATGTCCTCCAAAAGAAAAAGAGCCACTCGGCAGACCGAGCGAACATCTCATGATGAGGAGCTTGCACGAATACTGCAAGAGGAAGAGTACACTGGTAAGACCAGCAGCAAGCGTGCCAGGCTGCAGATCAAAGACAGCGACGACGACGACGACCATGTCAACGACCCGTTGCCCTCAAGGTCTAAGAAAGCAATGATCTTGGACACCGACGATGAGGAACTTTCGAGTGTCCCTGACACGCCAGTGGAATCTGACGAAGAGTTCATCCCGCTTGCTCCGGGCGACAAGGGCAAAGGAAGGGCAATGCTCGCTACAGTCGTGAAAGGCAAAGGAAAAGCCAATGCTGTTTCTCGTCCAAGCCGTGGACGTGCCCGTGACCCAATTTCAGTCGACTCTGACGACGAGGTGGGCTCAATTGAGGATGACGAAACGGAAGAGTTGGAAGACCCAGATGATGAGGATGACGTCCCTCTTGCCCTAAGATCTAGGGTCCGGTACCAAAAGACCAAAAAAGGCTTCAAGGCACCGGTCATCACCAAAGAGGACAAGCAAAGGCTTCAAGAAGAATACTCGGGAATGGCCAGAGAAGACCGGCGACGTAGACGAAACCGGGACGATGTGGAGCGTGCACACCCTGAGCTCAAGACTATGTGGAAGGACCTTGAGAAGGTTCCCCAGATTCCCACCGAGCAAGCACCCCAACCAGCGTCCATAACTCGCAAGCTCAAGTCCTTCCAGCTCGAAGGGCTCAACTGGTTGATCAAGCAGGAACAGACCCAGTGGAAAGGTGGCTTGCTCGGCGATGAGATGGGTACGTCCTACTTATGGTCTAAGAGTCACAGTGCCATACACTAATTTTTAATAGGCATGGGCAAAACTATTCAAGCCGTCTCGCTCATCATGTCTGATTTTGATCGTGTCAAAATCCCTACGCTTGTTGTGGTACCTCCGGTGGCACTGATGCAGTGGTCCAGCGAAATCAAGGACTACACTAATGGAAAGCTGAAGGTTCTTATCTATCATGGAACTAACACCAAGCAAAAGAAGTTATTTACGTCGACCCAGGAGTTATCAAGGTTCAACGTCATCCTCATCTCGTACAACAGTCTCCAATCCATTTACAGCAGGGAAACCACAGGAACGACTCGAGGAGAGAACATTGTTAAGCAAGCCTCGGCTATCCACGCCATCAAATATCACAGGATCATCCTTGACGAGGCACACTGTATCAAGACCAGAGGCACAGGCTCTGCTAAGGCTTGCTTTGCCCTTAAGAGCAATTACAAGCTGTGCCTCTCAGGCACTCCCGTCCAGAACAGGGTCGGCGAGTTCTTCTCTCTCCTCCGGTTCCTCGGGGTTCGCCCTTTTGCAGACTACTTTTGCAGATCCTGCAGCTGCGCTCAACTCCACTGGAACGTAGACGAAGATTACAAGTGCACGGAGTGCGGTCACGCCGCAGCTCAGCACGTTTCTGTCTTCAATCAGGAACTGCTCAACCCCATCACTAGTAACGATGAGGCCAAGAGGAGCGACGCCCTGGACAAACTGCACCTGATTACTTCTCGTATCATGCTGCGCCGAATGAAGCGCGACTACACAAGTTCGATGGAGTTGCCGCCGAAGGAAGTCAAGATTCACAACGAATTTTTTGGTGAGGTCGAGTTGGACTTCCACGCGAGTATCATGCAAAATTCGCAGAGAAAATTTGACACGTATGTCGCAAGAGGTGTCATGCTCAACAACTACGCCAACATATTCGGAATGATTATGCAGCTGAGACAAGCCGCTAATCACCCAGACCTGATCTTGAAGAAGCACGCTGAGGGGGGCCAGAATGTGCTTGTTTGCAACATTTGCGACGAGCCGGCTGAAGACGCGATTAAGTCGCGCTGTCACCACGAGTTCTGTAGGAGCTGCATCAAGGATTACATTCAGGCGGCTCAAGGGGGCCAAGAGGACGCTGGTTCAGACTGTCCTCGCTGCCATATTCCCCTGTCTATCGATCTCCAGCAGCCCGAGATTGAACAGGAAGAGGATAGTGTGAAGAAGAACTCGATTGTCAATCGCATCAAGATGGAGGATTGGACATCTTCGACGAAGATTGAGATGCTTGTCTACGATCTGTACAAGCTCCGTAGCAAGAAGCAGACTCTCAAGTCAATCGTCTTCAGTCAGTTCACGTCAATGCTCCAGCTGATCGAATGGCGTCTGCGACGAGCAGGTATTGGTCGAGTCATTCTGTTCCAGCTGCATCAATCCACTAACGAGAATCCAGGTTTCAATACTGTTATGTTGGATGGCTCAATGAGTCCCACTCAGCGGCAAAGTTCGATTGAATACTTTATGAACAACGCCGACGTTGAAGTCTTCTTGGTTTCCCTCAAAGCCGGAGGTGTGGCTCTCAATTTAACCGAGGCATCTCGAGTCTTCATCGTTGACCCGTAAGTCATTTTACTTCAATCTCCTTGTTTGGGAGAAGAGGATTTGAATGCTCCCTGCCCACCCTACTTGGCACTGGAGGCTTGGATTCCTGTGTCTCTTACTAATACGCTTCATACAGGTGGTGGAACCCTGCAGCGGAGTGGCAGAGCGCAGACCGCTGCCACCGCATTGGCCAGAAGCGCCCGTGTGTCATCACTCGGCTGGTCATCGAGGACTCGGTCGAAAGCCGGATCGTCATGCTTCAAGAGAAGAAGGCCGCCTTGATCAGCAGCACTCTCAACCAGGACAAGGTGGCCATGGAGAAGCTCACGCCCGAGGACATGCAGTTCCTCTTCCGTGGTACTTAGCCTCGCCTATTTGCAGCAAATCCGGAGGATTTTCTTCCCGCAGAAACATGGAATAATGTCTCCGCACTGGCTTGAGTTTTTTGAGCCTGACTTCTCGTAACTCGTGTTTTTTTTATTTAATTTCTGGCAAACCAAATTTCGTCGATGAGATGGAAAAGGCGATGGCTTCTTGCTGAGGATACAGCCGCCTTAGCTTTGAGAGCTTTTCAAGGCCGACCAAGTCATTCATCTGCTTTGACACATTCGCGCGGAAGCAGGAAAAGGGCCACCATGTTTTTATTCAAGGCTTCTTTTGCCTTGTTCTTGTAATGATTATCCCCTGTCTCCTTGAGACTCCAAAAATTCCGACGGGGTATATTACAGTACAGAAATAGAAAACCACCTCCGCATTGGCTTCAGAGGAAATGTCAACTCCACGGCAGGGGCTCGAATGCTCCCATTAGTTGCGTCCTCCGAGTTTGTCGTATGGCGATTCGAAGTTCCCTAATTATAGCGTTCCCCATGCGCCCTCGTAAGTCACCAAATCTTGGCTTTGAAAATTTCTTCCGCTACACACTGCACCTCGGCACGTCTACGTCGGCGACTTCGGGCATCGGTAACACCTCCTTGACCTTTTCCAAAAACAGCCTCTTCTCCGTCTCCGTTGTAAACTCGATCCTCGCGCCAGTAATCCACTTCTTCCCATCCAGCTTCTCTTTCTTCCCCAGCGGGCGACTCTGGCTAACCTTCTCTGCCATCACTTCATCATCTCGCTCAGGCTTGCCGCGGACAGCCGTGAACGACGACGCCTTGTGAGACGAGGACGATGATGCTCTGGCGCCGACTTTGGGCGCACCTCCTCCCATGATGCGGCCGCGGTCTTTTGGTGCATCCGGATCGAGCAGGGGCACGCGCAGCCCGCGGATCTTGACCTCGCGACTCCCCCTGCCACCGTCGTCCTTGATGCGCAGGGGATGAAGCGGGTCGTTGACGGTGAAAACAAAGTAGCCGGGGCGAAACGCAGCCGTGTAGTGTATCATGGCAAACACCCTATGGTAAGGTGGCGATGGCCTGTTCTGCTCGTCCTCGTCAGCGTTGCGATGGCGGTGGTGCTGATGGGAAGACAAGGGCGCAGAGCTGCTGGTTGCAGCACCGCCAAAGCCGACGTCTCGCCACAGACGCAGAGACTCCATGCCACACATTTGCCCCTGGTGGGCGAGCACGCCGGTGAGGCCGTCGTGGATGCGCACCGTTTTTTCGGTTTTGAACGTGCCGATGAGCTGGCGCCCGAACAGCTCGCTTTGGAAGAGTGTCGCGGAGTTCATGTCCTCGAACACATAGTTCACCCAGCTCGTTTGGTCTTGTTTGATGAGCGCTGCGCCGAACGTGCTGCCATGAAATCTCAAGAGCGACACTCGTGCCAAGGAGACCTTGTTTGGTGAAAAGTAGGAGGCGAATGGGATGATCTCGTTGGGGGAGATGCTGGGAGCTTGCGGTCTTTTGGGAAGTGATGAAGGCGGTTCGTTCTCCGGCAACTTCTGCTGCATGCGGACTTTATTGTCGTCGGAGAGCGCCCATATGCTGGTTGTGAATTTGAACTGCCCGTCCAGCCGGGTGCCGCGCCGCCGGACGATTAGGACACGGCACGACTTCATGGCCGTGGCCATTTCCAGCTCGAAGGGCTTAGTTTCGTCCTTGAGTGGTTGCAGATACTCGACTTCGGTGGCGCGGCTGGAATTGATTAAGCTGACTGGGTTTGTCGACGATGTTGTTTAATGACTTACAGCTCGCACAGGATAGCGGAGTCTCTGAATGCGGCGCGCTCAAATACTTCCTGTTGGCTTAAAGTTGGCGACACTGATCCTGACCTTTCATATACACTTCTCCCAAAATTGTTCAGGGCCAGGGGGGCAGGTGTCAAAGAGTCTGCGGAACCCAGAAGCGAGTATGGGGGCCTCTCTGCTCGGGCCTGTCGCGGTATCTCTTCCTCGTCTGTGACGGAAAGCGGGCCGAGAGAACTGCAGCTTCGCCAGGGAGCAATTGAACGTTGTCTTGTAGGTGATGCTGACGTAATGTATTGTAGTTGACTAGCAGAGCTCCTGTCCGAGTTGTCTGACAACGAGGTGGCATTGCTGATATCGCTCGGAGCGTGCGACGGACGTCTATGGTCAAAGTACGACCAAGGATATGCGTTTGGCCGAGTTGATTTTGGATGGGAGTGCTCAAACCGCAAGGACTCAAGAGACTCGGAAAGTGCACTCTCGGGCTGCACTGCCAGATTTGGACTGTTGTTTGCAAGAGCGACGATGATGGAATTGACCCTTTTTATCCGGGCCGCCAGGTCACCTGTTGTGCTGTTGTGAACTTCGTTGACCTTTTCGGCTATCAAATTGACCGCGTGTTCCAGCCTTGCTAGGCTTCGACTGCATATCCTCAACAGTCAGCTGATGCCAAATGTCACCACAGTTGCTAGTGACTGAGGGGATCGCGGAGAGCGCGCAGAAAGACAGCCAGAAGACTGTAGGAGAGTGAGGAGTATTGAAGCTCGTAAAGAAGTTCATCTTCAAAAGAGTGGTTATCAAGAAGTAATCAAGAGATCGCGTACGTAATGGCTTTAAATAACGTTAAGCCTTGAGCGTACGTACCTTTGAAGAGCTTTCATGGTTAAAGAGATGCAGCTTTTGTGCATGTTCAACAAGGACTGTAATATCCCAATACTCCCACCATCTGTCGTCCATACCATCGTATGGTAGTTTTCGAGCACGTTCTCGCTCCAGCTGCGCTCCACACTCCATCCTCCATTCTTACGATTGCGCTTGGTCAGTTGATAATCTTCCACCAAGTTTTCCAAATCCTTCAGTGTTTGACTACAGCTGTTCACGATGATGTCGACGCCCCGGCGAGTTTGTGTACTTGCACGAGAAATAAGGTAGCTACCACTGTCATCATCGTGGCTGCCGTAGTTGTCAGAAAACAAGGTCTCAGCAAGCAGTTTGAGAGTCTTTGAAAGGTCGCTAGCTTCGGTTGCGATGTAGAGGAACTCGGGTGGGACAGTGCAGCGGTTTGATGAAAACGAGCGACCAATCTTCAAAGCATTCTGGGACAGCTTGAGAATGTCCCCTATACTCGGCACTCCTGCCATTGTGGCGATGTGGTGAAGTCATACAAAGCTGTGGGAAGGAGCAAGATGACTTTCACAGAGAAATGAGTTGCGAATCTATTACTGCGTACCCATGTCAGCATATGCTTGTACATGACACGAGTGGAAGCACAGCCCGGATCGAGGCTTTGCCGCAAAGACGTGGCGCACACGACTATCTCCTGCTGAACACTCCCTGTACTTCCACAAGAAAGGGCTTGGAAACATGGAAGTCTTGGTACGTGAGCACGTTGATTGCTCCCTATGTGCACGGGTCTAAATTTGAAAACTTACTTGTCCTTGCAGTCGCTTTTTTCTGCGTGTGTCACGAACTTTTCCACTTTGCCCCTGAAATACGGAGTAAGATGGAGGGGGATCAGCCTAAAACCGGCCTGAATTCGAGCGCCCTGTCGTTACTTGCAAGGCACAAAAGCATGCTAAACAGAGCCACAAGAGGGAGTCCGTCCAAGCACTCAGCGATCAGGAAGAGGCGGGCACCGAGGGTGCTCGATGGGACGGCGTCAAGGGTGTGGAATCATGCGAAATCCGATAATATAGCACCCGCACGGGGAAGGGGAGCGTATCAAGCGCCCGGGTGCATCGTGCCATTTGACGCATAGTGTAACGGAGGGGGCTATCGAGCGCAAAGCAAGGCCTAGAGAAGAAAGACTGCGACGAAAGTCGGGCCTCAACGGCGGTGGAAAGCATCGGAGTGGACGAGAGGATCCATGTACATGGGGTGACGATTGGTTGGAATAAAATGGCGGAAGCGGCCGGGCTGGCGGAAAGCTCAATGACAAGCTCCAGTCGGCTTGCAATGATTGCGAAGGGTGGGAGCGGCACCGAGCCGGTGGTGATTGCCCGAGTTGACGAGTTTGGAGTGTCCATGGCCTACGGGTAGCTCGCGTGGAGAACAATCAGTCGTTGATGCTATGGCGTGCAGGGTCCACGACATGTGGCAGTGCAGACCAGACGATGGTCCTCCACTTGGTTTCCACGTGGAACCCTTGACCGTAGGTGACGGTTGGCCTGTAGAGTAGCCACTGTGGGTCGTGACATCTCTCCGCAGAGAATCACGAAGTAATATCAACTTCGCTACCAGTACTGCAGCCGAAAGACTTGGATATTCGCATTTCTATTGAGTCAGCGCGACTTCATCTTTTGCTTTTGATATTTACTCATTTTTCTAATTTCTTAAGACGGTGATTTAAGGAGCCAAGGTAAATCGAGTTAGAAGAATCTAGAAAACTAAGTCTATTAAGTTGCGGCACAGTAGGCCACCCTATTCCTTCATTCTAGAAAATCTTACTCCCTTAGCCGGAGTGAACTGCAACGAACATGTTTAAATTACCCGAGGTAGATCTAAATATTAATAGCTATAGATGGCTCTACAAAGGTCAAAGGGAGAGTAGACTTAAGTAGAAGCACCCATTAATGTATTATAGTAGGCCGGGGCTTTGTTGTTGACGCAGGTATATTTCTCTGACTCAATGTGGCTAGCAAGCAAATGCTGGCGGCGGACGCTGGCGGCAAGTTTCGTTGGACTTTATAAAGAAACGTGGAGTAGACGGACTGGGATTGAGTGGGCAACAGCTAGTCGGGAATTGAAATGTTTTGAGCAGTCAGTCTCTAACATGAAGAGAGACCCACCAGAGTGAGACTAAAAGCTGAATGGCGCACGCTCCCGGGATCTGTAGATGTTCGTATCGAAACACGCAAATCCGAATAAGACACTTGACGCGCAGGACTTGCTGGCCCCAACGTTTTGACTTGGGTAGGCTGCGAAATGATAGTCTTTCCGCAGGCGTCGAGGTTATACAGGTCTTCGTCAAATGGCGGCCAAGCTCTAGCAGGCTCCTCGCCAGCAGTCACGAGACCGTCGAACACAATAATCTGAAGTGTCTGGTTTGGAAACTTTTTGGATTCTTAGCTTTCGAAAAGAAAAAAGGTCCTTTGAATCCGAGCCCATTTCCGAAGCTCTGGCTGCAAAATCCCGACATAGCGGTTTGCTCTTTTACGCACATGCGCCGTCCATGAACCCTTGATCATTCCACATGCTGCTGTTCCCGATCCTTCTAACGCGCCGTCCGCTTTCATTTGACGTAGGAAATGAAATTAAGCGGACGCCTCCTGGGCCTTCCTGCCCTTGACACCCCGGGGCTTGACGGGCTTGTCGGCCTTAACGGGCTTCTGGCTGTGCTTGATGGCCGAGGCGCGGGAGATAGCCTCCTTGTTGAGGTCGGCGCGGTAGTGGCGCTTGGTTGTGGCGTTTACAATGCTCTTGTAGGTCCTGGAAATTCATCACACGTCAGTCTTCGCTTTCTCGGTCAAACCCATGCAGCATCTTGCGCTCATTGCCGCTGATCCTCCGCCCATAGTCCCTTCCAAATCGATCAATCCTTTCGTGGGTGAGCGCGGGATATACTGACTTGCGGGAGGAGACGCTGGAGCCGATAGTCGAGGACTGGATCTGCGAAGCGGGCTTGTTGAACTTGTTGGCCTTCTTGACGAGCAGCTCAACGCCGCCGTTCTTCCCGGCCTGGACACCGAAAGCCTTTGTGAAGTCAACCATCAGCTGCACTGCCCCTTGACGAGTTCGTTTTAAATCGGTTTAGCGATAGGTACCTTGTCGTTCACGAAACCCTCATACTGCGCAGACAGATGTTAGCAATGCGTTTCTTCTTGATGACCTGAAAGCTACAGCTGGCGCAGTGCAGGTTGTGGAGGCAAACGGACCTTCCTCGAGTGGACGTTCTTGAGGTTGAGCGGGTCCCTGGAGAACTGGACACCACCAGCCTGGGTGCGCTTGACCAGGAAGGAGTTGTGGCCGCGAGTGGCCTCCCAGATGAGATCAGCAGAAATGTTGGAAGCCATTGTGTCGTATGTAGGGACGATTGAACGGGCTGTGGTGTCTCGGGCGGCGTCTCTCCAGAGCAAGTCGTCGGTATCGTGACTTGGGTTGTCGGCCCTGAATTTCGACCGCACACTCGTTAAACCGCACAAACGCGGACTAGCGTCAAAGTCGGACGACGTTTTGCCGACCGAAGCTCCGGCGGGCGGTGGAGGGTGGCCGGGCGGGATTGTTGATCGACGCTGGCTGAGCCTGGCGCTGACGACAACCGGACCGTCGGGAACATCTCAAAAGGCGAAGCGAGGCAGTGCTACTTGTTTGCCCCCAACTCCTTCACCTACTTCTCGTCCCACCTGCATGTCACCAGCTGTCGAGCTGCCCCGTTGCTGCCGCTCCATGAGCTGCTTGTCGCTCTAGCGCTCGCACCCTGGGCCACGCCTCTAAGACCGGCAGCTCTCCAAAAACCACAAAAGATCAACACCTCCATCGCCCTACACATCGCTCCACCCTGTAGAATACCCTCTTCGCATTCCTCTCGACGTCTATCCAGTCGCTCTTCCGCGTCCTCGCCATGCATTTCTCTACGTACCTCTTCTACTCCATCATCTCTTCCATCCTGATTCTTGCGACCGGTACGTGATCCCCGCGATGTCTCCGTACTGCACAGCCTCGAAACATTCTCACGACTGGAGTTCACCTCCATGATCCTTACCGTCCGTTCGTCCACAAGAGACAAAACCATCAACTAACGGCCTCCAGCGCTCTACCTAACCCGCGCACGCTGGAAGCCGTTCCTCCCCAACGCTCCCTTCACCCGCTGGTTCTACACACGCCTGCCCACCAGCTTCACCGGGGACATCGAGTCCGGCTTTAGCAGCTCGCATTTTGACCTACATGGCAATGTCGCGTCCGGTGACGCGCGGGGCGGGCTGGACGCCAACGCAAAGGCCGCCATCCAGCGCATCATGAAGAGCCGCAAGGTCGACTTTGACGAGGGCCGCCGCATCTATATGCAGCAGCGCTTTAGAGATCATAATATCGGACCCGACGGGAGACCGCGGGATCCCAAGTTTGTGTCATTTTCCTAGGTAGGCCTGGATGATATGGAAGTTGTGGGCCGTGGGTGAATCCGAGCTTAGTGGACTCGAGAGAGACCTGGGTCCAAGGCATGCGGGCTGTTCGGGGCAAGGCCGCGACTACGTGAACCTCCCCTGGAATACCCCTGAAAAACATCGATCATGATTCAGCGCGAGAAACCCCGCTTTCGCGGCGTTATAGGGATGTGGTGTTTGGCTAGGGTTTCCATTTGATCCATTCGAGCGCTGTGTGGGTTTTAGCACATTGCAAGGGGCGTCTAATTTTTTCTGGGTATTTTGACCAGTCTACCATTCTCCGCCAGGACCTCAATTTCCTTGATGTCCCATCTCAAAGAAACTTTCTTGTTCCATTGCCATTATGTCTCGCTGGTGACTTATCACGACCCTCAAACGCAAATGCCTGGGCACCTGCATTTACATGCTAAATGCTGCTTTCACCATGTTACTGACGGAATTCGGTGCGCCAGCAGCATTGGCTACTTACTATACTGCCGATAGGCGTAGTTGCTCAGCTCCAAAACGCGTGGTCATGCGGCGGTAGCTGGTAGACTTCATGCCTTCCATCTCGACTGAAAATAAATCATGTTCTTATGAGAGGCGCCTTTCAGCGCCTGCCATACTGCTGTTGAAATCCCGGCGGAGGCATGCCGGGCGGAGGCGGACCTTGGCCACCAGGGGGACCGAAACCAGGAGGGGGTGCAAAACCAGGCGGAGGGGCAAAGCCCGCAGGAGGACCACCGGGAGGAGGGAACTGACCACTCTGCGGACCAGAGAAGCCAGGAGCATAGCCAGTTGGGCCACCATATCCCGCTTGTGAAGGTGGCGGACGTGCTGGAAGGCCGGCCGGAGGAGGTGGCAAGGGGGTGGTCTGAACAGGGGTGCGGGTTTGCTGATGGGGAGGAGGGACGTTTTGGTAGTTCGGAGGTGGTTGGAACGGAGGAGCACCTGGTGGAGGCGTAGGCATAGCGCTGTTGAGCATGGCGGCAGGAGCACTAGGGGCTGCAGGCGTGGGCGGGTTGAAGAATTGCGGAGGTAATGGTTGAGTTGCCGGCTCGACACCGTGCATCTTGGCCTGCCTGGCAAGAGCACGCTCGGCTTCGTCACCGTGGCGTTCACCTTTGCCGTCCTTCTTGTAGGCGTACTGAACGCTAATCTCCTTGTTCAAGAGGTACTGGCCGTTCATGTTGCGGATAGCATCATCGGAGGCGTCGAAGTCGGTGAATGATACGAAACCATAGCCCTTGGAAAGATTGGCCTCGTCGCGAGCAACCTATCAAAATTAGTGAGCCTCTCACGCACCAAGGATCAGAAACTTACCTTTGGAGCCGTAACCAGCGAGCCAAACCTGGAAAAAACGTCGTACAGGACCTTCTCGTCGACCATGGGATCCAAGTTGCCAACAAACAGCTCAGCGCCCACCTCGATAGTCTTTTGCTTGTCAGCGCTGGCCTTGTTGACACGGATGGGCTTTCCGTAAAGGCGAATCTGGTTCATAACCTTGGCCGCATAGTCGGCCTCTTCCTCACTCATGAACTCAACGAAGCCGTAGCCCTGATGTGTCTGCGTAACGCGGTCTTTGGGTAGGTGGACATTCTGGATGCGGCCAGCTTGAAGCATGAGCTCCCACACGAGACGGTCAGTTACGCGCTCATCGAGGTTGCCGACGTATACGGTCGCTTCCTTGTCCTGCTCCCTGATTCAATGCTCGTCAGATCTTGGTGGGAGAAGACTTGGGTCGCGATTGGAAAGACTTACCAGTGCCTGGTGGGCACCGACATGCTGTCGATTTACCTGAACGAGAACCGAACTAGGCGATCAAAAACAGGTTGGCGTGGCTTTGCGCTTTGCGAGTTTCCAAGTCTGCGTTACAGTGATGTCGCAGGAAGTGCGAGCTTCCGACGCGACAACGCGGGCGAGACAGACTGGCTACTCGCGCAGGAAAGTTAAACTCCGACCGCTGGTCCGTGCACGCCGCCCCGGCGCTGGGTTCGCGACTTTTCGACACCACCGCCGACATCATCAAGGACACTGTCAACCTCTGCCGTACCACTCTTCCACCAATACCAACAGCCATCATGTTCACCCTGTCGGAAGAGTCCAAGGTACAACTCTTGAACTCACCGTCGAGCAATCTTCTTTCCTAATTCAACTCGCAGGAGCGCATCTCCAAGCTCATCGACGTCTCCCGCGTCGCCGTTCACTAGTACGCTCGCCTACCTCGACAACCCTTTCGCCCGTGCTTAGCTAATTTCTCAACAGCGGCTACATCCCGTTGATCCTGTATTTTGGTAGGCGTCCACAAGAGTAGCCCCGCGTCTTCCGGCCTCAGACTGACAAAGTTCGAATTCCAGGCTGGTCGCAAAGCAGTCCCAGGCCCGAGTTCATGAGGTTCGACAACCCTCTCTTTGCGTCCATCATATGCAGTTGCTGCGGCTAAATGAAGCATTGGATCTAACACGCCACTCAGGCTGATCTCTCCCCTCTCTTAAACGGCGACGTTACTGGCGACACGTGCACTGTACGCTATGTCAAGGGGAAGAAGTCAAAGCCACAAATAATGGTTTGCAGGATCTTCTTGATTAAGCACGGATGGGGATGAACACATTCAGCTCGGTGAGAAGGAGAAGGGTCACGATTCTATTCAGTCTACATCGGCGGCCGCGGGCATCAAGGTTCGGCTCGCACGAGAGAATAGATGATAAAAAACAAAAGATTAACCCCCATCACCACGATGTGGGGTGATGCTCTTTGTGAGAGCTGAACTATAGAGGCGTCGGTCATCTGGACATGGATTGAAAATCTCCCAACTCATACTACTCTCACAATTTTGGTTAAACCTGTGGCATATCAGTTGAGATGAGTGACATCATACTGCCAAAGAACAGCGCAGATTAGCGGTGTCTGAGTGCTATGGCGCGAGTACTCTCCCGGACATATTAGTCGAGCAGAGATGGCTGCTCTTGTCTTGACCAGAGGCAAGCAGGCATAGCAATTACTTCTCGATTCATGACCAGGACAGCACGACCAAGCATCTTACATTTTAAGTACTCTACAAAGCCGTTTGCCTACTCGATCGTGTGTAGGCAGCACCATTGGAGACAACGATGAGCCGAAGCCGCGCCACACCAAACCAAAAACAATCAAAAATATACAGCAGCTCACAAGTAGCCCATGGGCAGCCAAGAGATTTCGTTTCTTATACATGGGTTTAATTTTAAAACAGGAGAAGCAAGAGAAGAAATAGAATGCCTCCCAATCCCCGCGTCGTTCCCTTTCAAAACGTCCCCTCATTACTTCATACAACCCCACATTGTTGCTATCGTGGACTACCCATTCCACCTGCACCACTACCACCGCCACTCCCTCCACCACCCGCACCGTGCGTCCGCCCCGTCGGATCGAGAAGCAGATGCGGCTTAATGAAGCCCTCATCGATTTGGCGAAACGCCAGCGCCGGGTCTTCGCTGAGGCCCGTGAGCAGCTGTCTGGCCGCGGCCGTGGCCCCTGCCACGCGGCCGACGCGAGTCGGTCGAGTTTCTGCGCTAGTTTCGGGAGTTTGGGTGGACGGGGCGTATGGGTTGTTGAGGTCGGGGCGGAAGCCGGCACCGCTACTGGGCGAGGCTCTGCGCGGAGGAGAGCGGCGCGCTGAGGGAGGGAGGTCCAGGTCCGCGTCGGCATCTGAATTGGAGCCGCTATCTTCGGGATTCAGTAGTCCTTGTTCCGCGTAATCAGTCGTCCGCGAGGACGAGGACTGGTGCCTCGATGAGCTACGACGTGAAGGGCCAGGCACAAGGCCACCGCGGCTCGAGTGGCGGCCGGTAGAAGGGGGAGTACCCCCGTTGATGGTGCTGCTGCTGAAGCCTTTGCCGTTGGCAGAGTCGAGGTCGACAGGCGTCAGCACAAAGCCATTGCCGCTGGGTCGTGGGTTGTGGCCGAAGCCGCGACCAGATTTGGCCGAGTATGTCACGCCGCTTGTGGGGGCGACGGGCACGATTTCAATGTCAAACTCGTCGTCCGAGTCAATCTCCTCGACGACACCAGTGCGGATCTGCAGAATTTCTAGCATGCGGGCCGTTGTGCCGCCAAAGATGATGACGGTCAGTACGACAACGACGAGGACCGTTGCGCGTAGGGTAAAACCATTGGCGCCAGTCAGGCCAGCCGCGAGTGCGACTCCGACCGCTCCACGTAGACCGGCCCAGAACAACATGGCCTGGTGAGACCATGGAATCTCGTCTGCGACATCGCGGCCGCGTCTCATTGCGCGGTAGCGGATAATGCTGTTGACGAGCTTTGAAAGCGGAAAGACGGCGGCATAACGGGCGACGCAGATGCCAATGACGGTGACGAGGATGAAAAGCGGCTTGTAGTCAAGTTCCGTCTCGGTGAAGAGCGAAAGTCCTAGGTAGATGAAGATGAAGTTTTCAGACAATTGCGCCATGACCTGGAACACAAACTTGGTAGTCAATTGTGTCCTGCGCGACATGTTGTGATAGGCGTAGTGTTTCAAACAGATGCCACAAAAGAGGAGGGACACAATGCCTAGTAAAGTCAGCCTTTTGTGTCTTCGGAGCCTGGGAAAACCTACCCGACATGTGTATGGCATTGGAGAAAAAGTAACTTGCGTATGCAATAAGAATGACGAGGCAACTCTCAATCTTGGGGAATCTGCGCACGTAGGTACACTTGAGAAGCAGTGAGGTCAGGACGCCTATGACGAGGCCAATGACCAGACTGCCAAAGAAGACGAGCAAGAATATGCCAATAGACTCAAGCAGAGTTAGAAATGTCAAGCGGCCCTGGTCCGCATCCTTGTATCTTTGCGCCGTTTCGAATAGGACGATTGCGATTGCGTCGTTCAGGATCGACTCGCCAAAGATGACAGTGTACAGCTTCGGATCGACCTTGTACGTGTTGAATATGGCCAGGATCGTTACTGGGTCGGTAGCAGACAGCGTTGCGCCGAGTGAAATGGCCTCGACGAAGCTCAGCGATACGCCATCCAGGTTGAGGCGTGTCCATAGCCACAGAAGTACGCCAAGTACGACGGCGGAGATGAAAGTTCCGGCGAAGGCGAATGTCAAGATTGTGCCAATACTACGGAAGAAGTTGGCTTGGTGCAGCTCGTACCCGGAGGCGAGAATAATGGGCGGTAGGAGGAGGTTGAAGAAGAATTGGTAGTTGAAGCTCACGACTCCCAGGACCGCTTCGTTGGCCGTTAACCGCAACATGAGACCGACGACCATACCTGTTGTTGTTAGCGATCATGGCGGATTCGCGGCGTGGCGCATACCCGCGAAGATGGATATGACCGTCTCATGGACGGCTTGTATCTTGCGCGTTTGCAAAACATAGCTGGTGAATAGAGCTACGATGAGCAAGACGATGAGGATGAACAGCGACCAGGAGGCGTAGATTTCCTTTTGGCCGGCTTCGGGTTCTGCGCGAGCTTGTCAGAGGAGGCGCCGGGCAAGGCCACGAGGGTGGGGACTGACCGTCAGGGTCGGCATCGGATGCTTCGCGCTCTGCACGGATGCAGCGTTAGCATGGGACCTTTGAGGGTGCATGGCGGCGCAGAGACAGGACGTACTGGCGAGCTCAGAGACGGCCCAGCCAAGAACAGAGGCCATGGTGGAACAAATGGGCTAGATGGACATTTGGCGATGCGGCGGGATGGATTGGAGCGCGGGAGCAACGCGGCAGGACCCGAGGCCGGCGGAGACGCTGTGCGCCGACTTGGGATCGACGGGCGAGGGAAGCAGGCAGATGGGTGCGAGTCGGACAGCGGTCGAAGTCGGCGGTGGACGGGGGTGGTGGAGAGAAATATGGTGTTTGATTTAGCTGCGTTGTTTAGGCAAAGCTAAGGGCGACGTGGGCGAGTGACGAGTAGCACAGCACAGGTTGGTGGTGACCGAGAGCTGGCTCAGGTCCGACGGCTCGGATAAGGAAGGGCGCTGGGCCTGAACAGGAACGCCGGCCTCATGCGCGTTGAAACGTCGCAGGCCCTTCGGTAGGGCTGTTCCAAGGGTGCAGAGGGAAGAAGTTGCAAATTGCACTCGAAGCCTGCAAGTTAGTTTTTTCTAATCATAACTATACTTTGCCATGCGCACCCGTATCGCGGCCATCCGGAGCGCTACTCGGCAACTCGGAGCACCTGCAAGGCTGCAAGGGCTGCTGGGCCGCGGTGGCTGCATGGCGTCCATCACGGCGTATAGACGAACATCGGTGGTCGCTGCAAGCCGGGAGTGTGCATAGCGGCATCGCGAGGTCCGTCAGGATAGACGATAGTCCTAGCGGGCGGCGGTTAGGTGCGGGCCGTGGAGAAGATCCATGCTCACTCGGCATACATAGGATGTGGGTACGTACCAGGACTAGGACGGGAGGAGGTAGCAGCAGGTACACCAACAGGTGCAGGTACACATTGCCATCAAAGCTGCTTCTCGCGCCGCCAGCCCTTCCGGATCGTCAGGAACACGCGACGGATCGCCTGACGACGTCTATGCCACCCAACTCACACACACAACACCACCTGATGGCGCGGCATGACGGCCGTCGTCGAGACTGACTCGCTGTGCCAGCTTACCCCGTCGTGTGACGTCGACTGGCCTTGACCCCCCGATGAGACGGAATGGCAGCATTCCACAAACACCACGGCGAATGGCATCGCGAGGCCTGCCCGCAGGGAGTTCCAACGCTCTCCATGACGCCTTCCACCGTCCACAGCCCTATCACTAGCCCTGCGTGGTGGTAGCCAGCTAGCCGGCCGGCCAGCCAGCCAGCCAGCCAGCTTGCGTCCCTTCGTTGCTCACCGAATCACGCAGAAACATGAGGCGCTCTTGCGCCGCCCATTGTTCACCTCATGGCCTCAAAACCCTCTCCATCCCCCCACATCTCGCAGTCTTCTCCGCATCATGCCTCCAGACCTTCGCCCATCTCGTCCTCCCTCAAAACCGTCACCTTCACACAACTCTCTCCGCCCTCTTCGTCCTCCTCGCCGTCCCCCTTAGCCGCATACGACCCTATGAACGAGCAATCGCCGCTCCTCTCTCCCGCGCAGGATGACGAGAATGGCTTGAAGCACGTCTGTTCGCCTCTGGATGACGATGACTGGACCCCCGAAGCTGGCGAGGATACAAAGAGCAGCTGGTATTTGCTGCTGCTTACACTCGGCGGTCTAGGGTGAGTTGGTTGCGCAGTCGGTCCCACGTCATGTGTCCAGGCTGCTTATTTTGCTTTTCAGCCTTCAGATTGCGTGGTCTGTAGAGCTCTCGTATGGTTCGGTAAGTCATGTCCCGCAACCTCTCACTGCAAGACTAACCTCAACCCAGCCATATCTTATCTCGCTCGGCCTGAGCAAGTCCCTGCTTGCCCTTGTCTGGATAGCCGGTCCGCTCTCCGGAACTCTTGTACAGCCATACGTCGGGCTCAAGAGCGACAATTGCAGATCAAGATGGGGAAAGAGGAGGCCCTTCATCGTCGGCGGCTCCATCGCAACCACTGTCTCTCTCTTCCTCCTGGCTTGGGCGCGGGAGCTCGTTGGAGGCGTTCTGGCCATATTTGGCGTAGCTAGAGACACGAGCGCAACCCAGACTTGTACCATTTTATTTGCCGTCCTGATGGTCTACATCCTCGACTTTGCCATCAACGTCAGTGAGTATATGCTGACCGCCCAGTCTCATGCCGCAGCATCTAACAAGCAATAGTACAAGCCGCCATTCGCGCATTCGTGGTTGACTGCGCCCCGACTCACCAGCAGGAGGCTGCGAATGCCTGGATCATGCGCACAACCGGCACCGGCAACATTCTGGGATATCTCTCTGGCTTCATCAATCTGCCCGAGTCCTTTCCATTTCTCGGGGACAGCCAGATGAAGGTTCTCTGCGCCATTGCATGCCTCGCCCTCGCCGTCACCGTGACCATTAGTTGCTCGACCATCTCAGAAAGAGATCCCCGCGGCGAAGGCGTGCCTGACAGCCACGGCGGCCTCGTTGGCTTTTTCAAGACTCTTTTCCACTCCATCCGGCGACTACCTACTCAAATTTCCAGAGTCTGCCAGGTCCAGCTCGCAGCATGGATAGGCTGGTTTCCCTTCCTCTTTTACTCAACGACGTACATTGGCGAAATCTACACCGAGCCCTACTTTGAAGCCAACCCGCACATGAGCGACGCGGACATCAACCATTTGTGGGAGGAGGGCACACGTATGGGCACGCTAGCGCTCTTCATATTCGCCCTCACCACGTTTGCATGTAGCATCATCCTACCGCTCCTCGTTGCGCCAACCTACAACGCACCGTCCTCGAGCATCCAGACCCCCAGCACGCCCCTCACGCCCAGTACACCGCGCTCAACGTCTACCGGCACATTCTCTTATTTCCAGCTCCCTTCCTCCTCTTCGTCGCCCTCTCAAAAAAAGCGGGCGTCCAAATTGAAGTTCCATCTCCGCCGCCTCCCCGCGCTCCTCGACGCGCTTCAAATCCGTTCCTTCACTCTCCGCCGCGCCTGGCTACTGTCGCACATAATGTTCACCGTCCTCATGTGGAGCACCTTCCTCGTCCGCTCAACCGCCGGCGCGACGCTCATCATCGCCCTCGTCGGCGTCCCCTGGGCCGTCGCCAACTGGGCGCCCTTCTCGCTCATCTCGTCCGAAATCTCCAAGCGCGACGCCATCCGCCGGGGATTGATTCGACCAGGTGACGACGACGATTCTTCCATCTCTGGCCCAGCCAGCCGCGCCTCCAGCCGCGACGCCAATCTCCTCGCGTCCGGCGAAGACGCGCATGACGGCGCGGACCAGGCGGGCGTCGTGCTGGGCATCCACAACGTGGCCATCGCCGCACCGCAAGTCATCGCCACTCTAGTCAGTTCGACTCTTTTCCGCTTTTTGCAGAAGCCGCGCGGCACACCCGGTGACGACAGCGTGGCGTGGGTGTTGCGATTTGGTGGTCTGTGCGCGCTGGTAGCGGCGTGGTTGACGCTGAGAGTGGGTGAAGAGAGCGGCAGCGTGCTAGGGAAAGCCAAGGGTAAAGGCAAGAGCATGTCGAAGCGGCGGAGGAGAGTAGCACGTGGAGAGACTAGCGGAGGAGAGAATGGAGAAACGAGTGCTAGAGACGGGGCAGCGGCGATGCAGAGCGGCGCAGCTGGTTGAATGAGCGATGACTGTCAAGTAGGAGAGCGCGTGCGCCAACATTTTCATCGGAGGCACTTTTAAATTTTTTTTCCCCCCATTTCTTGTCTGTCACTGTCTGCTTTTGAGCAGTCTACTTGGCGATGCGGGTGGAGTGAAGAGGGGGGGGGGGTCAAGGTAGGCCAACTCGAGCCCCAGTGTGAGTCGCATTTCTATGGACAAGGATCCTTCTTACATGCACATGTCGTCGAAGTGTCGAACAGTCCACATTGCACGTCTAATGATTGCCAAAGGTTGTTTTTGCGCCACAATAATGTTCGGGCCATATTTTGTTGACGGACAGACCTGCCTGTTCACACGCCAACATTGCTTCCCCAAAGCATCAAAAAGGAAGAACAGGGAGAAAGAAAGAAAGGAAGGAAGGGGGGGGGGGGGCGGGGGGGGGGGGGGGGGGGCGGG